>WNGS01078860.1:0-13329 GCA_020271785.1 Procambarus virginalis | reverse complement strand
TTATGTGGGACGTTTGTGCAACTGGTTTTCAATTCTTTGCCAATGCTTTGCTACCTCTCTTGTGTAGAGGGGTTTTGTCTGCTGATTTAAGTGCATCTGGTAATCGCCCCGTGTTTTAGCTCTTCCTCCACACTATACTAATTGCCCTTGTTACAAGCATTTTGCATTTCTTTATCAATATTGAATTCCATGAGTCTGACCTGGGGCTGAGTGCATAGGCAAGTTGTCAATATCTGTGTCACAATCTGCAATGCTCATGTTGATATCAGTTATGTTAACAGGGATTTGGATATCATACATAAAGAAGTTGTCCAGATCTTCCACTTTCATGCTGTTTATCTGAGTGCGAAACATGTCCTCATATTGCTTGTTTAGGGTTTCACTCATTTCTATGTTATGCTCAGTGTATGAACCTTCACTTGTACGAATAGGTTCAGTACTGGCAGTGGTTTTTGCTTTTGATTCGCATATGTGAAGAAATATATTTGGTTTTTCTTTATTCTTTATTTGCTTTCTGTTCTAGTTGCCTTTCTTCGATCTGATATGAATGCTTCAGTCTCTGCTCGATTTCTTTAATTTCCCTGTATAAATTATTCCTTCTTTGTAGGGAAAGTCGTGTCTACCTAAGCAGTTTCGTTATTTTTTTCCTTCTTTTGTAGTGTCGTCTTCGTTCTTTTTCTACGCCAGACCTCTTTCTGGCTTTCCTCAAAGGCACATGTTTCAGACGGACTTTATAAGCTTCAAAAGTCAGTTTTTCTCTTCCTTAAGTTGGATTTTTATTACTTAGAACAGTTTCCCATGGAATGTTTGTA
Organism: Procambarus virginalis; assembly: GCA_020271785.1. Taxonomy (NCBI): domain Eukaryota; kingdom Metazoa; phylum Arthropoda; class Malacostraca; order Decapoda; family Cambaridae; genus Procambarus; species Procambarus virginalis. Next base: position 12,517 of record WNGS01078860.1, on the reverse strand, counting down.
AGTTCCCCGGATTATTTCCTCCCAGTCTATCCTTTGTTACTAAAAAATAATTTACTGAATAACCCCTCTCGCTTGATCATTGTTTTAGGTCTATTCTGAGTATTGATGGTAGTTTGCACTTCAAAGAGCTTGTGATCTGAGTATGTGGTATCAGATATCATAATGTCTCCGATTATGTCTTCATTTTTTGTGAAGACAAGATCTAGATTTCTCGTTCTTAGCTGACACTGATATCTGCTGGTTATCTTGAGGTTATCTTGAGATGATTTCGGGGCTTTTAGTGTCCCCGCGGCCCGGTCCTCGACCAGGCCTCCACCCCCAGGAAGCAGCCCGTGACAGCTGACTAACACCCAGGTACCTATTTTACTGCTAGGTAACAGGGGCATAGGGTGAAAGAAACTCTGCCCATTGTTTCTCGCCGGCGCCTGGGATCGAACCCAGGACCACAGGATCACAAGTCCAGCGTGCTGTCCACTCGGCCGACCGGCTCTCGGTTGAGTGAAAATTTGTCACAGAGTAGTTCACTAATCTGTGGTTAGTTGTGTCTAGATAGATTTCCTGATAAAATATTATTGTTTGCTATTCTCCATCTTAGACTAGGCAGGTTGAAGTCACCTAGGAAGATAATATCATGTATTGGATTTGCCAGATTATCAAGATTTTTCTCTAATTTGTTTATCTGTTCTGTGAATTCCTCAGCAGTTGCATCTGGAGGTTTGTATTAGAATAAAAACTAAGTTTATTTTCTCCGAGAATTCAAGGTCTTCCCTAATAAACAGACCCACTCCTCCATGTAAACTATTTACCCTATCACATCTGTATTGTTTATATCCTGGGATCCACATCTCACTGTCCAAAAGTTCCCTGCATGGGTTTCTGTGAAAGTTCCAGATACTGCATTTGACTCGGTGAAGAGGCCATTTATGAACGGTACTTTGTTTTTTGCTCTTGTTTTAAGTCCTTGTATGTTGGCAAAGATGAATGAGGTTACTCTGTTTGGGGTAGTTTGACTGAGAGACTTTTATGGCAGGTCAATTATGCGTGGACATATCAAATGCGTTCTGACCAATTCTGATTGTTGTAGGGTTGTTGCCTTTGTAACTGTAGCTTTGTTGTGGTGTGTAACTGTATCTAAGATTCTGTTATGCAAGTGGGTCTTTCATCCCGTTTAATACATTCTCTCTGTTCCACCTTTTGAAATTTCGTTCGTCTTGGTATAAAAACTATTTGAGTTTCCTCCAAATCATTAACTTGCTGGCCACTCTTTACGTAGCATTCTGTGCCTTTCACATGAAAGTATGGGCAGCTGAGGTCATGGCATTTTCTGTCCTCGAGTGAGATTTTGCTCATGTCAGGATGGAAAAACCTACATGTGTACCCAAATCGACACTTTCCTTTCCAAAGCATATTTAAACATTTTCTGGGATGATAGTAGCTGCATTCTAATCCCCTTCTATTTCCAAAATGTCTATTCTGCAAATGCCCTTTACAAAAAATTTGAATATATCTGTCCTTATGGTCTTACTCACTCTATCGGAGTGTTGTAGTGTGTGTGTGTCCCTATCGAGCTATCAGTGCTGTCTTTAAAACTTTCTAGTATACTGTCATCTGTATCTGGGTATACTTAATAAAAATTTATAACTTCCTGAATTTCTATTTCAGTTTCCACCCTGTTTATTGCTTCTGCTACGGGTCTATTATTATATGTTTTCCACTCTTTCTGGATGTCTGGTAGGATTTCAATGAATGAAAGCTTTCGGTCTTGAGTCATGGTATCTAGGTGTTTTAGTATATTCCAAGTTGGCTAGTCATTGTTGCATACCCATTGACATTGTTGAATATGTCAGGGGCCTGACAGCTGAGTGGACCGCGCTTGGGATTCGTAGTCCTCCTGTTCCGGTTCGATCCCGGGCGGAGGCGGAAACAAATGGGCAGAATTTCTTTCACCCTGATGTACTTGTTCACCTAGCAGTAAATAGGTACCTGGGAGTTAGACAGCTGCTACGGGCTCCTTCCTGGGGATGAGTAACAAAAAGGCCTGGTCAAGGACCGGGCCGCGGGGACGCTAAGCTCTGAAATCCTTTCAAGATAAACTTAATTAAGTTAAAATATATCCAGAGTAATTGGCCAGCTTTCAAGCCTGTGGTGTTGCTCAATTTTGTACAAACCGAGAGAAATATATTATAACATATATACCATTCAATTCCTCTTGCTTTTGTCTTCAAAGTTTCTTGCAGTGATCACAAATTAGTTTGTTTACTACCATTTTGTCTTTTTGCTGTTTTTTGTCTATGCACTTCGAATATGGCTATCCCACAGTGGCCAGTGCTCTATATTTTGCCAGAATGCCAAGCTTTTGTACTTATTTAATCTTCCAGCTCAGTATTATCACAACACTCAAAATGTAAGAGCAATTTTGTCTGTTCTCTTTATCCCGCACACTACCTGACTGCACGTTACAGGGTATACTGTAGATGTGATGGCCACCTGGAGGTTAGCGGGTGGCATCACTCCCTGGGTTATCCCTGGGGTCACTGTCACCTCCAGCGTGGAGCTACACACCCTGGGTTATCCCTGGGGTCACTGTCACCACCAGCGTGGAGCTACACACCCTGGGTTATCCCTGGGGTCACTGTCACCACCAGGTGGAGCTACACACCCTGGGTTATCCCTGGGGTCACTGTCACCACCAGCGTGGAGCTACACACCCTGGGTTATCCCAAGGGTCACTGTCACCACCAGCGTGGAGCTACACACCCTGGGTTATCCCTGGGGTCACTGTCACCACCAGCGTGGAGCTACACACCCTGGGTTATCCCTGGGGTCACTGTCACCACCAGCGTGGAGCTACACACCCTGGGTTATCCCTGGGGTCACTGTCACCACCAACGTGGAGCTACACACCCTGGGTTATCCCTGGGGTCACTGTCATCATGAATGTGGAGGTGACAGTTTCATATTTAATTTCTTAGTATTATAGTATTTAGTACACTGTCCTCCGTATTTTATTATTTATAGTATTAGAGTATATATGTATATATTGAAATGTATATGCTTAACCCTTAAGTGCAGGTACTTATCGTATGGTACAGGAAGTAGTCCCAAGTCAACTATTGTTGACCGTCATTTTGTCCTCTGGTCGCTGGGTGGATGTGTCCCGCTGCCAGTTCCGTGATCTTAAACCAATATTATTGTCTGTATCAATTACGCAATAAGGAATTTTCTGCTTATTTTCTGGCTTGCACTATTAACTTTATTATTTATTTCCAGAGTCACATTCACATATAAGTTCACAATATATTCTCAGTGACGCTAACCCAGGTCACCTCGTGGCTAATGTATACACATTCAAGGGTGTTGCCTCATTCTGGCACTCTCTTACACATTTCCAATTTTCACATGGCAATTTTCCTTGGTTTCAACTTTAATGTGTGTTGTGTTGCACTTCACCGTTCACTGTTCATTATAGTCCAAGTATATCGCCTATATTTGTAAAAACATGTAAACATTGTCTGATGGCACTGCCCACATGGACCTGTGTGATGTATTTTCTCTATTTAACACTAAGTTCCAATGTAATGACTGTTCTCTCTTTTCCTACGAGTTGCTATGTACTTGGTGATGTCTGAGATCAGTGTTCCATTACTATAACCCTACAGAACCCGAAATATTTCGGCTTTATATCAGGTTTATATATAAACAAGTCTCTCCTTTCCACCCTCTCAGGACTGACTTCTCAGGATCTGGCTACCTATCTTGAGGTAGGCAAGATTAGGGTACATAGGATAGGTTAGGTTAGGTAAGTTAGGTTAAGGTAGGCTAGGTTAAGTTAGGTAGGTTAGTTAGCTAGGTTAGGTTAGATTTGTTAGGTTACGCAAGCTAAGTTTGGTTATCTAGGTTAGGTTATATCTCTCACCTGTATTGTAATCTCAATTGTAACCGCAAACTTGTATAAACCAAAAGTCGATATAATCGGCAAAACTCCTCACTATGCAAGGTTCGAATCTTAAACTGCCAGGAGCAGTGAAACCGCTGACAAGTTCAGTACCCTGACCAAGTGACTAGAGACTACTCAGACTATTCAAAGTATTGGATAGTCGAGACTAATTCCGCTCAGTACTCGACAGCGCTAGGAAGTCACAGACCAAAAATCGTTTTCATCAAATCAATTCACTATAGGGGAGAACTCGAGTCTCAATTGCAACAACGAACTTGTGTAAACCGCAAGTTGATTGTATCAGAAAGACTCCTCACCATGAAAGGTTCGAACCTTAGATAGTCTGGCACTCCAAACGCACTAACATAACAGCAATCAACAGCCAGTTAACACTTCCCTTTCTCCTGAAGCCCACATCAAAAGAATAACATCTGCGGCGTATGCGTGGCTGGCTAACATCAAAACTGCCTTCACGAACCTTTGTAAGGAATCATTCAGAACCTTGTATACCACATATATAAGACCAATCCTGGAGAATGCGGCCCCAGCATGGAGCCTGTACTTTGTCAAGCACAAGCGAAGATTGAAAAATTGAAGCTTGAAAATTAATTGGCTGTTGATTGCAGCAATCAACAGTCAGTTAATGCACAACTATATTCCACCCACTTCAAGACTCCGAACCAATATTGAAGCATCAAGAGGAAGTATGGGCCAATAGGCCCCTCTGCAATTACTTTCACTCTTATGCTTATCCAATTAATACCCACAGTTTCGTGTTCTGTCTTGTAATTGTCACAAGTTTGTTCACCTTATCCAAAACTGTTGCACCATATCACCTCACCCAAATGCGAGTATATGTATGACGGATTACCTGACTCTGATTACCTGATTACCTGTTTAGTATTTCAGGTTACAGTTATGTATAAACTAAAGTCTTTGAAAATGTAATAAGTTATTACGAAACGCGTTAAAGCGTCGTGTCAGACTAGAAATAAAAATGAATTTTGGAGAATTGATTTTTCAATTACTATCGACATTGAAAAAGAAACATAAGAAATATTGATAAAATTCGTGTTAGAATTATAAATCTTACTTTTTCGGTCATATATATATATATATATATATATATATATATAATATATATATATATATATATATATATATATATATATATGACCGAAATATATATTATATATATATATATATATATATATATATATATATATATATGACCGAATATATATATATATATATATATATCTATATATATATAATATGACCGAATATATATATATATATATATATATATATATATATATATATATATATATATATATATATATATGGGAGAAAGCTGCATGAACGCGCAAGCCATATATCACTAAGAACTCTTTGACCCGGCCAGGATTCGAACCCATGCCGTCCAGGATCACCCCTAAACGTACACGGTACCGTGACCACCGCACCAATGATCGTCTATAAGGATTGGTCAGTCTTGGCGCTTATTAACTAAGCTCCCTGACTGACCAACCCCCGACGACACTCATGGTTCCATTTGGGTACAGTTTTTTCATCAAATGCTGGCGCATGCACGGGCCGCACTGAGTCTATCATGTGTGAGAAAGCTGCATGAACGCGCAAGCCATATATCACTAAGAACTCTTTGACCCGGCCAGGATTCGAACCCATGCCGTCCAGGATCACCCCTAAACGTACACGGTACCGTGACCACCGCACCAATGATCGTCTATAAGGATTGGTCAGTCTTGGCGCTTATTAACTAAGCTCCCTGACTGACCAACCCCCGACGACACTCATGGTTCCATTTGGGTACAGTTTTTCATCAAATTCTGGCGCATGCACGGGCCGCACTGAGTCTATCATGTGTGAGAAAGCTGCATGAACGCGCAAGCCATATATCACTAAGAACTCTTTGACCCGGCCAGGATTCGAACCCATGCCGTCCAGGATCACCCCTAAACGTACACGGTACCGTGACCACCGCACACAATGATCGTCTATAAGGATTGGTCAGTCTTGGCGCTTATTAACTAAGCTCCCTGACTGACCAACCCCCGACGACACTCATGGTTCCATTTGGGTACAGATTTTGATGAAAAACTGTACCCAAATGGAACCATGAGTGTCGTCGGGGGTTGGTCAGTCGGGAGCTTAGTTAATAAGCGCCAAGACTGACCAATCCTTATAGACGATCATTGGTGCGGTGGTCACGGTACGTGTACGTTTAGGGGTGATCCTGGACGGCATGGGTTCGAATCCTGGCCGGGTCAAAGAGTTCTTAGTGATATATGGCTTGCGCGTTCATGCAGCTTTCTCACACATGATAGACTCAGTGCGGCCCGTGCATGCGCCAGAATTTGATGAAAAACTGTACCCAAATGGAACCATGAGTGTCGTCGGGGGTTGGTCAGTCAGGGAGCTTAGTTAATAAGCGCCAAGACTGACCAATCCTTATAGACGATCATTGGTGCGGTGGTCACGGTACCGTGTACGTTTAGGGGTGATCCTGGACGGCATGGGTTCGAATCCTGGCCGGGTCAAAGAGTTCTTAGTGATATATGGCTTGCGCGTTCATGCAGCTTTCTCACACATGATAGACTCAGTGCGGCCCGTGCATGCGCCAGCATTTGATGAAAAACTGTACCCAAATGGAACCATGAGTGTCGTCGGGGGTTGGTCAGTCAGGGAGCTTAGTAATAAGCGCCAAGACTGACCAATCCTATAGACGATCATTGGTGCGGTGGTCACGGTACCGTGTACGTTTAGGGGTGATCCTGGACGGCATGGGTTCGAATCCTGGCCGGGTCAAAGAGTTCTTAGTGATATATGGCTTGCGCGTTCATGCAGCTTTCTCACACATGATAGACTCAGTGCGGCCCGTGCATGCGCCAGAATTTGATGAAAAACTGTACCCAAATGGAACCATGAGTGTCGTCGGGGGTTGGTCAGTCAGGGAGCTTAGTTAATAAGCGCCAAGACTGACCAATCCTTATAAGATCATTGGTGCGGTGGTCACGGTACCGTGTACGTTTAGGGGTGATCCTGGACGGCATGGGTTCGAATCCTGGCCGGGTCAAAGAGTTTCTTAGTGATATATATATATATATATATATATATATATATATATATATATATATATATATATATATATATATATATATATATGCGATATATATATATATAATATAATATATATATATATATGCGATATTATATAATATATATATATATATATATATATATATATATATATATATAATATATATATATATGCGAACAGCCTGAATGGTACCCAGGACTAGTCAGGTTGATGGTCAAGCGGATTAAGGCGTCCCTGTACATACCAGTTGCGTTGCTCCTGGCAGTATGGGTTCGAGTCACTTCTGGGGTGTGAGTTTTCAGTTTAATATATATATATATATATATATATATATAATATCTATAATATAATATATATATATATATATCTATTATATATAAAAACATAAGGAAGGCTATGGGACCCTACACTTGCACCAGAGGTGGTACCCCTTCAGGTAAAAATATATATATATATATAATATATATATATATATATATATATATAGATATATCTATATTTATCTATATCTATATATATATATATATCTATATATATATATATGTATTCATATATATACATATATATATATATATTATTAAACATGACCGAAAAAGTAAGATTAATAATTCTAACACGAATTTTCTCGATCTTCCTTATGTTTCTTTTTACTGTTGATGGTAAATGAAAAATCAATTCTCCAAAATTCATTTTTATTTCTAGTCTGACGCGACACTTGAGCGCGTTTCGTAAACTTATTACATTTTCAAAGACTTTAGTTTACACACACACAGCAACTTGAAGTGAACAGAGTTTAAACAGCTTTGACTTCTTTTTTATACCTGCATTTGGGTGAGAGGTGACATGTTACAATGATTTAGATGAGGTGAAAACAAACTTTCAACAAAACACAGAACACGGAACAAAATGGTCAATATTTCTTGATACTTCTATATTGGTGCGGAGTCTTGAAGTGGGTAGAATATAGTTGTGCATTAATTGGCTGTTGATTGCTGGTGTTGACTTCTTGATGTGTAGTGCCTCGCAGATGTCAAGCCGCCTGCTATCGCTGTATCTATCAATGATTTCTGTGTTGTTTGTTAAGATTTGTTTGGTGATGGTCTGGTTGTGGGAAGAGATTATATGTTCCTTAATGGAGCCCTGTTGCTTATGCATCGTTAATCGCCTTGGAAAGAGATGTTGTTGTCTTGCCTATATACTGAGTTCCTTGAGGCTTACAGTCCCCAAGTGGGCATTTGAAGGCATAGACGACGTTGGTCTCTTTTAAAGCGTTCTGCTTTGTGCCTGAAGAGTTTCTCATGAGTAGGTTGGCCGTTCTTTTGATTTTATAGTAAATCGTCAATTGTATCTTCTGATTTTTGTCTGTAGGGATAACGTTCCTATCAACAATATCTTTCATGAGCCTTTCCTCCGTTTTATGAGTTGTGGAAAAGAAGTTCCTGTAAAATAGTCTAATAGGGGGTAAAGGTGTTGTGTTAGTTGAATCTTCAGAGGTTGCATGGCGTTTCACCTTCCTTCTTTTGATGATGAAACCATTGGAGAAGCGGTTGTTGATTAGGACCTGCCTTACCCTACAGGTTTTCGTTGAAGACATAAACGAAAACGTTGGTCTCTTTGAAAAGAGACCAACGTTGTTTATGCCTTTGAATTTGTTATAATATAAAATAGTAAAGGGTGTAAAATGAATATTCGTAAATACACCATTGAGTCATTATTAATCGACCTATGAAAAAAATAATCTTCACAAGAAGATTAGTAAGAAACTATTCCCATTCGGACATTAACATTAATATGAGTCTTGTAATCACGGCTCCTATGGATTTTCTCATTAATACTAGTAGGAACGAATGAACAAATAAGTCTTGTGCAGTTCCTATATTCCTTTGTTCATGAACCATTTTTAATAAAGAGCTTGTTTTTCAGCTCGCATATAACTTTTCTATTCCTGTCTATAGATATTACTTTTGTATGCATCGTATGCACTACTTATGTTTTGCTGAAATATTCACGAAGTGCTCAAGAAATTTCTTGTTTCATTTACCTTCGTGGTCATACACTTTAACATTATTCACCATGTTATTAATTTCTTCGGATTTACAAACGGATTTAATATATATATATATATATATATATATATTATATATAATATTATATATATATATATATATATATAGAATATATATATATATAATTACAGTTTTCGTTATAATAGTATAATATGAGAATGTTCTTGCATTAACATTTCCTCATACAAGTCTTCTATTGTTATGATAAAAAACAAACCAAATGTGTTCTTCCATGGTTCACATACGCTTTAGCACCTTTCTTAGTCTCCTTCGCTGGACTACAGCCACCCCAACACTACAGCACCTCACCATCACGCTACCTGGAAAATGTCTAGTGATATTGGGCCATGACACGTAAGCTTGAGCTTGCATACACACTGCCTCATCAAGCTGAAGAAATGCTGCAACCTGACAGGAAGCCCTCTGCTCGTGCAAATCTCTGCTTGTTCAACTACTCATCTTTTCTGTTATAATGCTTTGTTCATCTCTGCTTAACCTTGATGACCAAATGATACACACAAATATACGCATACTAATATACATGTCCGAGGCTGCATTAGGTGCTTCAAGGCAGGAACGGATTCAGACAGGTGAGACCCCAATCATTGGGAAGATGTGAGGGCCTTGTCTGGCAACTGTTAATAAAGAATAATGGTGTATAACAACTGAGCTGGCAAGAATGGCGCCTCGACGCATAACAGATGTGTGGATGAGAGAAGGGTTGCTCCTTTATACATTTTAAAACAAACATGTACTCAGCTTCAAGGCATCAGTTAGAGGAAAACAATTCTGGAAAGTAGTTCCGTGAGTCGAATGACTACATTTATTTATTACCTGTCAGGAAAAACGTTTGTAAACTTTACTCACCAAATGTGCTTGCGCAAGTTGAGCTTTGACTCTTTGTCCCCGCATCTTTCCTGTCAACCAACTTGTGCATCGGTTCATGAGCCTATTGGACTTTCATATCTACTTTTGAAACTGTGTACAGTTCAGTAATAGTGGTAGAGGAAGAGGAGGGGAGTGAGAGGCAGTAGGAGAAGTGGTGAAGAGAAAGAGAGGGAGAGGCAGTAGTAGTGGTTGTGGAGGATAAGGAGGGGGAAGGAGAGGCAGTTGTAGTTGTGGATGTGGAAGAGGAAGAGAGGAAGGAGAGACAGCAGTAGTAGTGTGATAAGGAGGAAGGGAGGGAGAGGTAGTAGACGTTATGGAGGAGGAGGTGGAGGGAGAGGCAGCAGCAGCGTGGTATAGGAGGAGGAGGAGAGGAGGAGAGGACGTAGTAGTTGTGGAGGAAGAGAGGGAGGAGAGGCAATAGTAGTGGTGGAGGAGGAGGAGAGGGAGATGATAGTAGGGTGGTGAGTGGTGAAGGAGAAGGAGGGGAGGGAGAGGGAGTAGTAGTGGAGGAGGGCGAGGTAATGTGGGTGGTGGAGCCTAGGCTCTGTGAGTGTGTGGAGGCGAAGTTATGTGAGTAGTGGAGGCGAAAGTTATGTGAGTGGTGGAGTCCTTGGTTATGTGAGTGGTGAAAGCGAGGTTATGTGAGTAGATCGGAAGAGAGAGGTTATTGTGACGTGTGGAGGCGAGGTTATATGTGTGGTGGAGTCGAAGGTTATGTGAGTGGTAGAAGTCCGAGGTTATGGGAGTGGTTGGAGGGCGAGGTTATGTGAGTAGTGGAGGCGAGGTATGTGAGTGGTGAGTCTTGGTTATGTGAGTGGTGAAGGCGATGGTATGTGAAGTAGTGGTGGCGAGGTTATGTGACTGGTAGAGTCGAGGTATGTGAGTGGTGGACTCTAGGTTATGTGAGTGGTGGACTCTAGGTTATGTGCGTGGTGGAGGTGAGGTTATATTGAGTGGTGGAGGCGCGGTATTGTGAGTGGTGGAGGGGCGAGTTAGTACTGATGTGGTGGAGGGTGAGGTTTCTATGAGTGGTGGAAGGCGAGGTTATGTGAGTGGAAGAGGCGAGGTTATTTAAATGATGGAGGCGAGGATATGTGAATGGTGGAGGCGAGATTATGTGAGGGGTGGAGGCGAGGTTACGTGAGTGGTGGAGTCGAGGTTATGTGAGTAGTGGAGTCGAGGTTATATGAGTGTGTGGAGGGCGAGGTATTGTGAGTGGTGGAGGCGAGGTTATATGCAGTGGTGGAGGTGAGTTTATATGAGTGGTGGAGGCGGGAGGGTTATTGTGAGTTGGGGGAAGTCAGTCGAGGTTCTTCTGACGTTAGTGGAGGCTCGGGGTTATGTGATTGGTGGAGGCGATGTTCCTGTGTGAGGGGTGGAGGTGAGGTTATGTGAGTGGTGGAGGTGAGGGTATATGAGTGGTGGAGGCGAGGGTTTATGAGTGGTGGAGGTGATGTTATATGAGTGGTGGAGGCTAGGTTCTGTGAGTGGTGGATGCGAGGTGTTGTGAGTTGTGGAGGCGAGGGTTTATGAGTGGTGGGAGGTGAGGTTATATGAGTGGTATAGGCGAGGTTATGTGAGTGGTAGAGTTGAGGTTATGTGAGTGGTGGTGTCGAGGTTATATGAGTGGTGGAGGCGAGGTTATGGTGGTGGGGAAGTCTGAGGTATGTGAGTTGTGGAGTCGAGGTTATTTGAGTGGTGGAGTCGAGGTTATATTAGTGGTGGAGGCGAGGTTACTTGTGAGTGGGTTGTGGAGGCGAGGTTATTAGAGTGGTGGAGGCGAGGTTATGTGTGAGTGGTTGGAGTCGAGGTTATATGAGTGGTGGAGTCGAGGTTATATGAGTGGTGGAGGCGTGGGTATGTGCCTGGTGGAGTCGAGGTATATGAGGGTTGGAGGCGAGGTTATGTGAGTGGTGGAGGCGATGTTATGTGATGGTGGGAGGTGAGGTTATGTGAGTGGGTGGGCGCGAGGTTATGTGAGTGGTGGCAGGTCGGGTTATGTGAGTGGTGTGGAGTCGAGGTTATATGAGTGGGTGGAGGCGAGTTATGTGCGTGGTGGAGGCGAGGTTTATGTGAGTGGTGGAGGTGAGGTTCTGTGATGGTGGCGGTGAGGTTATATGAGTGGTGGAGGGGGTATGTGAGTGGTGGAGTCGAGGTTATATGAGTGTGTGGAGGCGAGGTTAGTGGATGGTGGAGGCGATGTTATGTTGAGTGGTGGAGGTGAGGTTATGTGAGTGGTGGAGGTTAGGTTATGTGACTTGGGGGGGAGGCGAGGTTATATGAGTGGTGGAGGCGAGGTATTCATATGAGTGGTGGCGGCGAGGTTATCTGAGTGGTGGAAGGGCGAGGTTATAATGAGTGGTGGCGGCGAGGTATGTGAGTGGGGAGGCGATGTTATGTTGAGGGTGGAGGTGAGGTTAGTGGAAGTGGTGGAGGTGAGGTTCTATGAGTGGTGGAGGCGCGGGATATGAGTGGTGGAGGCGATGTTATGTGAGTGGTGGAGGG
>WNGS01078849.1:0-22399 GCA_020271785.1 Procambarus virginalis | reverse complement strand
CTTATCAAATTTGAGATCAGCTACTCTCAATGATGTTTCTAATGATAGTAATCAATGGGTTGCTTTAGAAAAGTATCAGACTTATTAATCAGTCTGGTTAAATGACCTTTAAAGCCAATATAGATCTCCTTAACTGTTCAGGAGTAGTCATGGTGGCTTAAGTCCAAGTTTCATAGGACTTGAATAAGTATTACTAATGTGGCTTGGGTACTTATTCATTAGTTGACAAGTAAATTGAATATGCTAAATTATTCTGGCTAAATTGCACTCTTCGTCATTCGAGGTTAAATGTACCTACCTAACAATAAGTAGCTAGGAATTTTGAGCAGTGCTTGAATGTCACCATTAGCTTTCCTCTGACTAGCTCTTCATTATCACCATTAGATGGAATAGTGATCATTCAGCAGCACTCAAAATTTATACACACAAATAATGAATACACAAAATATTAATATGTATTTATCAGAGTATATATCTAATCAGAGTTAATATAAGGTTTGTATCCCACCCTGGGCAGGGTCAGCACAAGAGTAAATATAGTACTTCAATCCCACCCTGTGGCAGGGTCAGCACAATAATGAATAATGCATGTACTACTGACTAGTTCAAGGCTACAGAGCACCACTTGGTTTCCGAACCCCTTGGGGACGAGACCCGTCGGTTAACATGTAAGTTCGTATACGAGAATAGAGAGGGAAAAAATAACTAGAAATGTAAAAAGAAATGTTTCCGAAAAATTTATGAAAAAACTCTAGGGAAAAAATGACAGGTCATAGCGTAAATGCGACCGTATTTTGTTCATACTCGCCAATAATTCCTGATCCGCTTTATAAAAGTCCTTAATTGTTCTAACTGATTATTAAGACGTCTGGCAAACATCCTCTGGAGTTTCATGTCAGCCTGCAGGAACATCCTGCCAGCCTGCCTGCCAGCCTGCCTAGCTGCCAGCCTGCCTGCCAGCTTGCCAGCTTGCCAGCTTGCCAGCTTGCCAGCTTGCCAGCTTGCCTGCCAGCTTGCCTGCCTGCCTGCTCCTTCCTCCCTGCCTCCTGCCTGCCTGCCTGCCTGCCTGCCTGCCGCCTGCCTGCCTGCCTGCCTGCCCTGCCTCCAGCCTGCCAGCCTGCCTGCTAGCCTGCCTGCCAGCTTGCCTACCAGCCTGCCTGCCTTGCAGCATGCAGGAACATCCTGCCAGCTTGCCTGCCAGCCTGCAGGACATCCTACCAGCCTGCAGGCACATCCTGCCAAAAAGATATGATGATGTACTGTACATTTAAAAAACAAATCTGGGTCACAGGTCGTGGAGTGTGGCTAGGCTTACGGAGTCAGCCGGTCCCTCCCCACCACAGACACACCTCCCACCTCTCCCCCCACCCCAAACCCATACACACACACCACACACACACACACACACTCTCAAAGGTCCGTGTGTCACGGTTCACTTCAACACCCATATATCGCTTCCTGCCTGCCTCCTTCCCAGCCTGCCTGCCTGCTGCCTGCCTCCTTCCCAGCCTGCTGCTGCCTGCCTGCCTCCTTCCCGCCTGCTGCCTGCCTGCCTGCCTCCTTCCCAGCCTGCCTGCCTGCCTGCCTCCTTCCCAGCCTGCCTGCCTGCCTGCCTGCCTCCTTCCCAGCCGCCTGCCTGCTCCTTCCCAGCCTGCCTGCCTGCCTCCTTCCCAGCCTGCCTGCCTCCTCCTTCCCAGCCTGCCTGCCTGCCTGCCTGCCTGCCTCCTTCCCAGCCTGCCTCCCTCCCTCCCTCCTTCCCAGCCTGCCTGCCTCCTTCCCAGCCTGCCTGCCTGCCTGCCTGCTCCTTCCCAGCCTGCCTGCTGCCTCCTTCCCAGCCTGCCTGCCTCTTTCCCAGCCTGCCTGCCTGCCTCCCTCCCTCCCTCCCTGCCATCATGCTAACGGGTGGTGTGTGTTAGGCTCATCTTCGGGAATGAGCCGGTCTCGCCCCCACCACCGACAAACCACCCGCCCCCTACATCCCATACTCTCAAGGTCAGCGGTTCAACCGCGTGACTACACTCACTCCCTGCCTGCCAGCCTGCCTGCAAGCTAACCTGCCTGCCTGTGACTGCCAGGCCTTCCTTTCCTCCCTAATTCTCACTACTTCCGTCCCTTCCTGCCTACCTCCTAGCATCTCTCCCTACCTCCCCCTCCCTCTTAGCATCTCTCCCTCCCTCCTAACATCTCTCCCTACCTCCCCTCCCTCCTAGCATCTCTCCTCTCTCCCTCCCTTTCTGACTAATTCTCCCCCTCTCTCACTGATTCTCCCCCCCCCCCCCTCTCTCATACTGCCTCCCACCTAAGCTCTCCCATCCATCCCCCACCGGTCAGCCATCACTGACGCAATGTGTGCATTTGGAGCCGACATGGTGCACAGATGTTCTGATTGTGCAGATATGTAAAACAAACGCACAGAATGAACATTCCAGCCTTATGGCAATTCAAAATAATAGGAATAATAGGCCATGATCTGTGAAGTCACAGTGGCAAACTGGACCATCTCCCACCCACCACCACAGGCCGGCGCGACGCTTGGCGACCCCTTCCTACCCGAACTTTGTTCGGGTAGCATGACTGCCCAACCCCAATCGGAAACTGGAAGGTTCGGATAACTAAGTATGGAAACCAGTGGTGCTCTGTAGTTGAAATGATTTCTACTAAAGAAACTACTAAATTATTTAGTCTGCATTTGTGCAAAACTCAGCACAATCACAGCCTAAATTCTTACTTAATAAAGGTTGGCATAAATAATTAATGGTGCAATAATGTGAATATTATTTGTGCTGTGTTTTTGGGTTTTTTAGACTTTTATAATAGATATAAATGTGCACTTGTGCACACAGGTGGAAATATAAATATATACAGTTAATTTTGGCTTGCTAGTCACAGCCTTTTATGATGGTTGATTGTGTTGACCAACTTGTCAACTACATGTGACCTAGACTCACCTGACAGGTTTACACCATCTCTTGCCAGGTTTTGTCTGTATGTCTGGCTGTAAATTGAATGCAAGTGATGAGCTGTTGCTCCTGGTGATCTGAAGATTCTTACCTCAGTGGAGGTATAGGTCTGAGTGTTGTGGGTAACTGACTGAGTCCCACTAGTGCTACCTTATACATGAAGTATAGACAGCAAATAAATTGGTGTGAGTTAGGCTAACTTATGTGGTACACTGCTGGTAGCCACAGATATAAATGTGGCTAGTCTAGATTACTACACACGTATTAGTTATGATTATGGTATTAATTGTAATGTATCCGATTTGATAAGGACCATATTTTTGTGTAGGGAAGAAAGCTTACTCTCTATTAATTGATTGATGTTTGATTAATAGATTTAAATTAATCGAAGGACCCACCCTATTTTTACTGAAAAGGGAAACAGATAAATGAACAATAGAAAGGGACTGAAATACCAGTGCCTATGGATGATGTAACTATTAAGAGTTATTCCTTAAACTTTAATGGACTGTAAATTAAATTACTGTTCGAAAATAAACTTTCCATCCTTCACAAAATGGGGGGTTAATACCAGAAGTAAAATACTCCCAGTACGCTTCATCGAGGCTGTTCTTCCTTGATAAAGTAGTAACTCTTACTAAGGTATGAACAAATAAACATTAAATAAATTGTTGTAGCAAGAATATTATATGATGGTTAAACAAGAATCATTCTCATTTAAAGTTCTTGAGGCTATCAAAATTGTAACTCGATTCTTAAATCATGTATAATTTATATTCTTAAAGACTAGTTCTCTACCATCCGTAAAAATAAATACTAAACTGAAAATAACTTCAGCTGCATTAGCTGTGATAGTGAACAGAGGATGTAGAGTCGTGATGGCGTCATCTGGTATTGCTGTACACGTATGCCCGAGCAGGGCGTGGGAAATTGAGGAGACCACGGCTGCTTCAACACAGGATGAAATTCCAACTAATGTTACATAATTGTCTATACCAGGTTAAATTGTGTCATCACTTCATTAGGAGGGACAGAGCAAATTCCATTGCGGACTGTACTTGTTGTTTGGGGAGTACTAGCGGCGTAACAGATGTATACAGTCACAGTATAAAAATTATAAAGAGATCTCATATAAATAATACTATGACCACTTAACCTGCTGGTGTCCACCGATGCAATCCTTAGATCGCTACTAGGCTGATTAATAGCAAAGGCCTGGCGTTTTGTGGTATGGTAATTCGCCTCTCCACGAACGCTCGTGCCGCAATCTCTGGTGGCATCGCTAGGAACGCCTCGCTTGGAATCCTCGCTAGGAATGGCGTCTCCACGCCTCCTTCTCCCTCAACCCTCTCACATTGCTTGCAAAGAATTTAGTAAAGGACAGGAAAATTCTTTTCCGTGAAATTACTTTAGGTAATGCGTTAATGAGAACAGGGTTGCAATTGTAGGGAATTAAATATTATCTATATTCTCGATTAATGTTGTTAATGAGAAATGGAGAGAATTTCTATTTCTCTCCATGCGTTTGTGATATAACAGATAAAACTGATTATAGTGACAATTTAAGTTAATCAACTCGTGATTATTGAATCACAAGTCATAATATAAGTCAGATCTACAATCAGGTCTTAACATACTGAATGCAGCTGAAAAAACTGATCCTGATTAAATAGATCAAAACTCTAGCAGAAAATCTCAGTATGAAGATGACACTCAAGATAAATTAACCCTTTAACTGCGCAACGCGCCTCCAGGCTCGCGTCTGGTTTGCGCAGCGCGCCTCCAGGTATTTTTATTTTTCACGTTCCATTCAAAACTGGCGCGCGGTGACGTGGGTAGGGTATGGGTGGGTGGGGGCCCCAGTGATCGTCCGCCATCTTCAAAAAAAATCCCAGCATGCCCTGCGGCCGTGGGGAGCCTCAGTTTCACAGCAGCAACCATGTCTGACGCATCCTCTACGAGCTCCCGCTCCACGGTGACCCGCGGTCATGGAAAACGACTCTCTGAGGAGGAAATACGCGACATTTTGTATGATGACGGTGCTCTGGATGATGACCTAGACTATGATCCTGAGAAAGACCTTACTCAGATATCTGATACGAGTGAGGAGGAGACGGAATTTGAAGATGCGGCGAGTGTGTATGGTACACGTGCCTCGCCCGGCCTGCCTCGCCGCCCTGGGTCAACACCGTATATCACCACACCACCATGTATGTCCCCAGACGCTAGTAGTTTATTCAGTGATAGTACATGTGACGAATCATTCTCGGGCTTCAGTGACATTGGCTCTGATACGAGTAGTGTAGACGACCCGAGTACGAGCAGCGGTGGTGTTACCAGGCGGGGTTTTGCTGCCTCAGCAACACGCCGGGGCAGGCGGCGGCGTGCCTCACAGCATGTGGACAACAATGACAGTGGCCCCTCAACATCATTTATTCGTGGTAGGCCTACAGTACGGAAATCTGCCTCAGCGTCTAGCATACCCTCACGCAGCTCCAGCAGAAGCAGCAGACCACGTAGCCGTAGTTATGGTGCTCGTGGTGGTGTTGGCCGTGGTGTTGGCGCCAACAACAAACCCCTGGTGTACTTGTGTGGGAGGATTGCACCACATTTGTCCCTCAAATACCAACATTTGATGATAGCGATTTTGGTGTTACACCATTTCCATATACTGGTGATGATATGGCAGACATGGATATTTTCAGGCATATTTTGACAATGTATTCATGACGCATCTTGTGACTGAGACAAACAGGTTCGCTCACAGCCTCATAGACGACGGCATTTTACCTGCCTCACGCCTCACGCGATGGAAGGACACGACAATCGACGAAATGTACGTGTTTCTGGCACTCACTATGATGATGAAGCACTCTGAGAAATCTGTCATCCAGGAATATTGGAGCAAAGACAGCCTTGTTCCATCGCCCGTGTTCAACCGGTACATGTCGCGTGATAGGTATCTCTTGATTCTCAGGTGCCTGCATTTCGAGAATAATGCAAATGAGGACAGACACGACAGACTGTGGAAAGTACGGAAGATGTTCAGTGACATGAGAGGGAAGTTCAGGGATTATTTTGTACCTGGACAGAATGTGGTTATTGACGAGTCGCTTGTACTGTTCAAGGGGCGACTGGCATTCAAGCAGTACATCCCATCAAAGCGGCACCGATTTGGACTGAAGTTTTTTGTGCTGTGCGACTGTGAGACTGGTATCGTCTTGGACATGATATTGTATTCTGGTACAGACGTCGACATACCAGCTCAAGATGTACACGGGTTCTCAGGCAGTGTCGTGAAAACCCTGATGGAACCGTTGCTGAACAAGGGGCATGTACTGTTCACCGACAACTATTACACCAGCCCCTTGCTGACCAGATACCTCCTTGCCCACAACACCGGTGTATGTGGCACTGTGAAGGGCCACAGGAAGGAAATGCCAGTGTTTGGTGTAGCTATAGCCGTGGGTGAGTGCCAGCTGCGCAAGTGTGACAAAACGCTGTCAGTGCGGTGGAAGGACAGACGCGAGGTGAATATGCTGACTACGATTCACACCGGTGCCATGGTGGACAGTGGGAAAGTCCACTTTCAGACACGCAACACCATGTATAAGCCAGACTGTGTCATAGACTATAACGTGAACATGCGCCTCGTCGATAAGTGTGACATGATGCTTGGTGGAGTGGAGTGTGTGCGCAAGTCTGTGAAGTGGACGAAAAAGTTCTTCCACCTCATGGATGTTGTAGTGCTCAACTGCTACAATATGTACCTGGTAAAATCAGGCAGGAGACCGTCTATACGTACATTCAGTGCTGGTGTTGTGTCACAGCTGCTAGTAAAGTATGGCAAGGAGGGTTCTGTTGTACCGCGCGGAGTGCAAGCAACAATGCCACATGCAGCTCCAGACAGATTGACGGGTAATGAAAACTTCAGTGTACATATGCTCGAGTATATGCCAGGCACAGCATCACGGGAGAAGGGTAAACGAGCTTGTATAGTATGCAGGAACACTACCCGCAGAGAACAAAAACGAAGATGCATCAGCACCTGGTGCGTGGAGTGCAAGGTGCCACTCTGCCCCGTTGGCTGCTTCGCCGCATATCACACACTCGCGGAGTACTGAGTGTGTTTATGATGTGTGTATATAGTGTGTGATACTGTACAGTGTGTATATAAAGTGTAAATATAAATATATTAGGCATGATACATTGGAAATTGTGCAGGATAAGTGACGTTGTTTGCGATGCACGTAACACAGTGTTTACGAACAGTACGGATGTTGTACTGCGATAATAGAGTGTACGTGTTCATTATACATTGGATTGCCATGTAAAAACAATGAAAATATATGTAGAAAGGTGCACAAAAAATGACCGAAAATATATTCGCGGCAACTCGCGCGCCCCGCCCCGACCGCCCCACCCGCCCCGGGAGCTTACAGCACGGGCGCACGGGGAATCATGACGTCACGCCCCAACTTACGGACCCCATAGCAGCCAAAGTAAGTACAATTACGACTTTTTTTTTACATAGCCATACTGAGGGAAGGGTTTTTGACACTTTAAAAAGAAAAAAGAATTTTTTCCAGAGAATTTATTTCCTGCGCACCACGGGGGTGTCATATTTGGAGGCAACGCAGTTAAAGGGTTAATGTACTATGTAATATAGTAAGTCACATAAATTCAATGCAAATAATCCTGTGTCTCAAGCCAGTGTACATTTACCTGAGGTTCATCTACCTACTTTAGACTTAACTACATTTGCAGGGCTGGATGAAGAAAATTGGGACACATTTTTGACTTCATTTGAAGTTCATATACATAAAAAACCTTCTCTTGATAGGTTTTTAAATTCTCTTACCTGAAAGTTGAACTATTGCAACAAAGAGTTGAGTATAGCTAACCTGTATTATCAGTTACTGGATTTGAATGCACCAAGTAACCGACCAGACTCACTTCAAAGCTTCAGGCTAGAAGTAGAGTCTCTAGTGAAGGCCTTAGGTACTAAAGTTGATGTACTAGCCTCCGAATGGTCAATTAAGTTACTTTTACAGAGGAAATTACCTCGAAATATACCTCGACAGCTGACAGAGTCGCCAGATAGTACAAACTCACCTGCAAAACAAACACACCACCGTGTCACGACACAGCTGAGCCGTGCAATGTAACAGGAGCATCCCTAGTGGAGAATGTTCAGAGGTGCGGGCCCAGTAGGATATGACGAGGTGCATGCAGTACAGCGACGGAGGCGGTGCCACTCAGAGTCGCTCCACACTCACTCCAGAACACCGAGTATCCAGGGGGTTACGACCAGAGAGAAGAGGAGCGAAAACGGCGTAGAATCCGCGAGAAGGAACGGCGAACACCAACACACGTATACACTGCCCAGAACAAAAAACTAACACCCCGGCCCCAGCGCCCGCGGAACGAACTGCACCACCCCAGCTTCCGGGCGGCGCGGCTCGTACACCAGTCGTATGAACACACATCGTATATACACCAGCAAGGAGTACGTACAGTATCCACTCAATTTAATCGCCTCTTTTATACCAATCTACCAGTAATAATGACCGGTTTAGGAGACCGGTATTTAGAGCCTCATATAATGGTCTGGCGGTCGACATTACCGAAGGTCGGTATTGGGTTTGTTTTGGCATCAGGGGGTCCTCACATGGCAAGCAGGCCGCCTACGTCTATCATCCCCTCTCTCACTCTCACTGCACCTCCCCCCCCCCTCACTCACTCCTGCTCTCCCCCACACCCTCACTTCTTGCCTCCACCCCCCCCCCCCAAAGACCCTTCTGGGAAATGACTCAGTAGACTGCCAGCCAGCCAGAGACAGCCTGGAGAATCTCCATCTAATTCAATAAAGCATTCACGAAACAAGTATTTTATAACTTTTTATTATCCTAATAATATTACTAAACAAAATCTGTAATCTGCATATAAAAATATATATGATGATGTACATCCAAAATTTAAAAAAACAAATCTGGTTAACTGGGTGACGATCAAGTGTGTTAGGCTTATCAGAGTGAGCCGGTCCTTCCCCACCACCGACACCCCATACACACGCTCTCTGCTTCACCTCAACTCAACACCCATCCCTCCATCCCTCCCTCCCTCCCTCCTCCCTCCCTCCCTCCCTCTCCCTCCCTTCCTCCCTTCCTCCATCCCTCCAACCCTCCCTCCCTCCCTCCCTCCCTCCATCCCTCCTTCCCTCCCTCCTTCCGACCCTTCATCCTTCCCTCCCTCCCTCCTTCCCTTCCTCCATCCCTCACTCAGTCCCTCCATCAATTCATCCATCAATTTATCCATCTATCCTACCATTCATCTTCAACCTCTCCCTCTCTGCCTATCACCCAGCCTCTGCCTACCTGCCTCTGCCTTCCTGCCTCTCTCCCAAGCGCTGCCTGCCTGCCTGCCTCCCTCTTTACCGCTCCCTCCCTGCACACCTCCCAGCCTCTTCCTGCCTGCCTGCCTACATTTCAGCCTCTCCATCCCTGCCTGCCTGCCCATCCACCCACCAGTCAGCTATCACTGACACAATGAGTGCATTTGGAGCCGACATGGTGCACGGATATTCCTCGATTGTGCAGATATGTCAAACAAAGTCACAGAATGAACACTCCAGCCTCTTGACAAATCAAAACAATGTGCCGTGAATCTGTGACATCACAGGGTAGAAGGCACTAGAGTGGTGGACCAAGTTTTTGTTTTTTTTATTATTATTTTCTACCACAGACATGGCCACACATTAACAATGCTAACCAGCATATATACATTTTCTTCTATCCTCCATGGACAGAGTTAGAGATTTGTTAATCATATAATTCAGGGATTTATTGAACAATCAACCACAGAAGGTGATTGTAGTGCTTTTAAAATGCTAGGCTAAGTTATATACTGTCGGGGTTCGTGTACGGGGCAAGTAACAGTGTCCAAGATATGCTAAATGCTTAAACCTGGCAAGATCGCCAATGTCGGGGTTACCTTGGTTGTAAGTATAGTATAAGTAATAAATGATCGTACTTGATACCCTCTCAACGGTCGCCAACGTCGGGGTGTCTCTCTCTCTACATAGACACCACCCAGTAGTATTAGCGATAACTGTTACTCACCGTAGCCCTGCGGGTCTTCACTCAATCCTCGCGGCGCCACTGTTCACCAGGAGAGTATCCCAGTCAATCTCCAGCTGGCCTTATTTAGCCAGAAACGAGTGGGAACACAGTTCACTCTCTCCCAACAGTGTGCCCACCCCGACAAGGGCTCTACTACTAACCGCAAGGTAGCCAACTGGTGTTTCCCGTGTCCAGTAACACGTCAGTTGTATTGTGGAATTGTGGTAACAGTGGCAAAAGCACACAAAATAAATCTGATATCAGGCAGGTATGTATCTCTATCACTCTCACTCTTTCCCACTTTTAAATAGCAACAACAATATGGAGGGATGATACAAATGCAAAGGTATTTTGTATCTTACTTAAAAACTTCAAGGTATCATATCCATCTATCAACAACAAAGCAGCAAGTACATGGCAGTGAGTCACTCTCTCTTCATAAAACTGGGGCTCACCAAGAGGGCAATATTCCCCCTCCTGTCAGAGCTCAGCTGATCGGTCCGCCTCACCGTGCGAATGTTCATGTATTTGTTTCCTAGTGTAAAGCGCCTGTTTCTTTAAATTATCAGCAAACACAAATCGGGCAATCAACACAATAACTGCTATAATGGGGTTAAACGCTGCTAATCACTGCACTGGCCTTAACCCTTTAACTGCGCAACGCGCCTCCAGGCTCGCGTCTGGTTTGCGCAGCGCGCCTCCAGGTATTTTTATTTTTCACGTTCCATTCAAAACTGGCGCGCGGTGACGTGGGTATGGTATGGGTGGGTGGGGGCCCCAGTGATCGTCCGCCATCTTCAAAAAAAATCCCAGCATGCCCTGCAGCCGTGGGGAGCCTCAGTTTCACAGCAGCAACCATGTCTGACGCATCCTCTACGAGCTCCCGCTCCACGGTGACCCGCGGTCATGGAAAACGACTCTCTGAGGAGGAAATACGCGACATTTTGTATGATGACGGTGCTCTGGATGATGACCTAGACTATGATCCTGAGAAAGACCTTACTCAGATATCTGATACGAGTGAGGAGGAGACGGAATTTGAAGATGCGGCGAGTGTGTATGGTACACGTGCCTCGCCCGGCCTGCCTCGCCGCCCTGGGTCAACACCATTATCATCACCACCACCATGTATGTCCCCAGACGCTAGTAGTTTATTCAGTGATAGTACATGTGACGAATCATCCTCGGGCTTCAGTGACATTGGCTCTGATACGAGTAGTGTAGACGACCCGAGTACGAGCAGCGGTGGTGTTACCAGGCGGGGTTTTGCTGCCTCAGCAACACGCCGGGGCAGGCGGCGGCGTGCCTCACAGCATGTGGACAACAATGACAGTGGCCCCTCAACATCATTTATTCGTGGTAGGCCTACAGTATGTAAATCTGCCTCAGCGTCTAGCATACCCTCACGCAGCTCCAGCAGAAGCAGCAGACCACGTATCCTGTTTCTGATATACGTAAACGATCTCCCAGAGGGTATAGACTCATTCCTCTCAATGTTTGCTGACGACGCCAAAATTATGAGAAGGATTAAGACAGAGGAGGACAGCTTGAGACTTCAAGAAGACCTGGACAAGCTGCAGGAATGGTCGAACAAATGGCTGTTAGAGTTTAACCCAAGCAAATGTAATGTAATGAAGATAGGGGTAGGAAGCAGGAGACCAGATACAAGGTATCATTTGGGAGATGAAATACTTCAAGAGTCAGAGAGAGAGAAAGACCTGGGGGTTGATATCACGCCAGACCTGTCCCCTGAAGCTCATATCAAGAGGATAACATCAGCAGCATATGCCAGGTTGGCTAACATAAGAACGGCCTTTAGAAACTTGTGTAAGGAATCTTTCAGAACATTATATACCACATATGTCAGACCAATCCTGGAGTATGCGGCTCCAGCATGGAGTCCCTATCTAGTCAAGCATAAGACTAAACTGGAAAAGGTTCAAAGGTTTGCCACCAGACTAGTACCCGAGCTGAGAGGTATGAGCTACGAGGAGCGACTGCAGGAATTAAACCTCACTTCGTTGGAAGACAGAAGAGTTAGGGGGGACATGATCACCACATTCAAGATTCTCAGGGGAATCGACAGGGTTGATAAAGACAGGCTGTTTAACACAAGGGGCACACGCACTAGGGGACACAGGTGGAAGCTGAGTGCCCAAATGAGCCACAGAGATATTAGAAAGAACTTTTTTAGTGTCAGAGTGGTTGACAAATGGAATGCATTAGGAAGCGATGTGGTGGAGGCTGACTCCATACACAGTTTCAAATGTAGATATGATAGAGCCCATTAGGCTCAGGAAACTGTACACCTGTTGATTGACGGTTGAGAGGCGGGACCAAAGAGCCAGAGCTCAACCCCCGCAAGCACAACTAGGTGAGTACAACTAGGTGAGTACGTAGCCGTAGTTATGGTGCTCGTGGTGGTGTTGGCCGTGGTGTTGGCGCCAACAACAAACCCCCCTGGTGTACTTGTGTGGGAGGATTGCACCACATTTGTCCCTCAAATACCAACATTTGATGATAGCGATTTTGGTGTTACACCATTATTTCCAATATACTGGTGATGATATGGCAGACATGGAATATTTTCAGGCATATTTTGACAATGTATTCATGACGCATCTTGTGACTGAGACAAACAGGTTCGCTCACAGCCTCATAGACGATGGCATTTTACCTGCCTCACGCCTCACGCGATGGAAGGACACGACAATCGACGAAATGTACGTGTTTCTGGCACTCACCATGATGATGAAGCACTCTGAGAAATCTGTCATCCAGGAATATTGGAGCAAAGACAGCCTTGTTCTAACGCCCGTGTTCAACCGGTACATGTCACGTGATGGGTATCTCTTGATTCTCAGGTGCCTGCATTTCGAGAATAATGCAAATGAGGACAGACAAGACAGACTGTGGAAAGTACGGAAGATGTTCAGTGACATGAGAGGGAAGTTCAGGGATTATTTTGTACCTGGACAGAATGTGGTTATTGACGAGTCGCTTGTACTGTTCAAGGGGCGACTGGCATTCAAGCAGTACATCCCATCAAAGCGGCACCGATTTGGACTGAAGTTTTTTGTGCTGTGCAACTGTGAGACTGGTATCGTCTTGGACATGATATTATATTCTGGTACAGACGTCGACATACCAGCTCAAGATGTACACGGGTTCTCAGGCAGTGTCGTGAAAACCCTGATGGAACCGTTGCTGAACAAGGGGTATGTACTGTTCACCGACAACTATTACACCAGCCCCTTGCTGACCAGATACCTCCTTGCCCACAACACCGGTGTATGTGGCACTGTGAAGGGCCACAGGAAGGAAATGCCAGTGTTCGGTTTAGCTATAGCCGTGGGCGAGTGCCAGCTGCGCAAGTGTGACAAAACGCTGTCAGTGCGGTGGAAGGACAGACGCGAGGTGAATATGCTGACTACGATTCACACCGGTGCCATGGTGGACAGTGGGAAAGTCCACTTTCAGACACGCAACACCATGTATAAGCCAAACTGTGTCATAGACTATAACGTGAACATGCGCCTCGTCGATAAGTGACATGATGCTTGGTGGAGTGGAGTGTGTGCGCAAGTCTGTGAAGTGGACGAAAAAGTTCTTCTTCCACCTCATGGATGTTGTAGTGCTCAACTGCTACAATATGTACCTAGTAAAATCAGGCAGGAGACCGTCTATACGTACATTCAGTGCTGGTGTTGTGTCACAGCTGCTAGTAAAGTATGGCAAGGAGGGTTCTGTTGTACCGCGCGGAGTGCAAGCAACAATGCCACATGCAGCTCCAGACAGATTGATGGGTAATGAAAACTTCAGAGTACATATGCTCGAGTATATGCCAGGCACAGCATCACGGGAGAAGGGTAAACGTGCTTGTATAGTGCGTGGAGTGCAAGGTGCCACTCTGCCCCGTTGGCTGTTTCGCAGCATATCACACACTCGCGGAGTACTGAGTGTGTTTATGATGTGTGTATATAGTGTGTGATACTGTACAGTGTGTATATAAAGTGTAAATATAAATATATTAGGCATGATACATTGGAAATTGTGCAGGATAAGTGACGTTGTTTGCGATGCACGTAACACAGTGTCTACAGACAGTACGGATGTTGTACTGCGATAATAGAGTGTACGTGTTCATTATACATTGGATTGCCATGTAAAAACAATGAAAATGTATTTAGAAATGTGCGCAAAAAATGACCGAAAATATATTCGTGGCAACTCGTGCGCCCCGCCCCGACCGCCCCGGGAGCTTACAGCACGGGGGCACGGGGAATCATGACGTCACACCCCAACTTACGGACCCCATAGCAGCCAAAGTAAGTACAATTCCGACTTTTTTTTTACATACCCATACTGAGGGAAGGGTTTTTGACACTTTAAAAAGAAAAAAGATTTTTTTCCAGAGAATTTATTTCCTGCGCACCACGGGGGTGTCATATTTGGAGGCAACGCAGTTAAAGGGTTAATGCTCACTAATTCATTCCAATGGCAATTAACACTTTTGCATGCCAAGGACTCTCCCGCGAGTCCTGTTTCGACTACCCGCTCATGCACACAGGACTCAAATTATGTCTTCGTAAAAAATATTTGTATAAAATTCAATTTTTATCCGATTTACTTCTGGTTTGTTTCAAACTGAGCGCCATGAAGTTCTCTTTCTCACTGCTAGGGCGCATGGCGCGTCGGCCTACCCGGTCACGTGACAGGCCCAATGTTTTCTCGTCACGTTTCGTGAGTCGATCACGTTTCCCTCGCGCGCCAAACTCGAACGGTTTTCTGCATTTATACCCGTTTCCGTGTGTTTTATACCCAATACATTCATCAACAATGGATCCAGGTCAAGGCCCAAGCCGTTCTACGCCCAAGGAAGTGTCCAAGTCCTCGAAAGAGGACAGAATAACTATGATTTATCAAAAGTTCAAGGGAATGAAACTCACACCCACGAAAATTCCTGAAGTTGTGGCAGCTTTATCAGAAGCTGAGTATGATGCAGGTGATGTTGAAGGACTTGAAGATGATTTGGATGACTACAACGATTATAGTGGCGTCCAAAGAGCGAATGATACAGCAACGAGTGATGAGGAGACCGAGCACCTCACAGAGGAGGATGAGGCACCTCTACTCCCTCCTCCTCCTCCATCTAGGCGCACACGTGGTGCATGTAAACCACCTAGAAAACTAACTACCAGAAATGTTTCTCGACGTAGGATTACACGACCAACTGTGCCAAGTGATTCTAGCAGTGATGAAAGCATGGAAATTGAAAGTGATGACGAAAGTGAGGAAGATTCACAAAGCCGTACACGTACAGGACGTACTCGCAAGGGTGGGGACAGTGTTGGCTGGAGTCGTGACAATACTCCCCCAATTGTTGAAGATTTTATTGGAAATCCTGGCCTGAAAATTCCCACACCTACTAGTGCATTAGGATTTATCCAATTATTCATTACCCGAGCCCTGCTTCAATTCTTGACAACAGAAACTAATTTGTACGCGTCGCAGATTTTCGGATGGCTAATGAAAATGTCTCAGATATTTGGAAACCAGTGAGGGTGAAAGAAATGGCGCGATACTTGGGACTATGCATATTGATGGGCATAAACAGGCTGCCAGCTATGAGGATGTATTGGCAAACAGGAAAACCATGGCATGTTCGTTTCTTCAACTTGTTTATGACGTCAAAACGTTTCCAGCATATAAGCCAGTTTTTCCATACATTCAATAATAATGCAGTGCCCGTGAACAATACTGATAAGTTGATAAAAGTGAGATCGGTGATGGACTATTTGAAAGAGAGGTTTGCAGAAGTTTACATTCCCAAGAAAGAGTTGTGCTTGGATGAAGGTACAATGGCATGGCGCGGCCGACTATCGTTCAAAGTTTACAATCCAAACAAACCAGACAAGTATGGTGTGAAACTATATATGCTTGCTGAATCAGTATCTGGGTACTTATATGACTTTGACGTATACTCAGGTATTGGTAAGACGATAGTGGAAACAGTAACGGGGTTGATTCAGCCTTTAGTGAACCAGGGTTACCATTTGTACATGGATAATTACTACAACTCGGTAAACCTAACAGAAAAATTGAGAGAACTTGGGGTGTACACATGTGGCACAATTAGACTGCTACGCGGCGCCCCAAAGGAATTGCAAACTATAGCCAAGGCTAAATTTCCACTGGATACCACCATATACCGCCGCAAAGATAACACCTTCATTCTACTGTGGAAAGACAAGCGAGTGGTCTCAATCATTACAAACATCCACAATGCTGACACTCAGCAATGTCAGCGAAGGAAACGATTGCGCAATCGCGACGGAACAACTTGACTGCAACAGGTACCAGTGAACAAGCCTACTGCAATTTGTGAATACAATAAGTTCATGAAAGGTGTGGACCACTTCGATCAAATGGTGAAGTATTACCATTTTACCAGGAAAACTCACAAGTGGACCAAAAAGATCACGTTTTATTTTCTGCAAATGGCATTGCATAATGCCTTTGTTTTGTACAAATACTATACAACTGATCGAAAAAAGCTAACATTGCTACAATTCCACGAGGTGGCAATTTGGGCCCTATTGCACTGGGACACGGAAGATTGGCCTGAAATAGCAACAGTATCTCATCACTTGCAGCACGCTCCAGACATAAATGATGACACAGGTCCTGCCTATGCTCACGCCGTGCAAACTCCTGGACCATCTGGTGTGAGGCGGCCTTTATTTACTTCAACACCTCAAGCTGACGCAGGAACGGACTCAGAACCCGAGATGTCTGGCACACTGCCATTTGACGAGTCGGTCTTGTCAGATGACTCTGACTCAAATGCTCAACCAACACCGAAAAGACGTGGCCCTATTGTTGATTCTGAACATCGCATGAACTACAAACTGAAACATGAACTTTACAAACTGCCAAAACGTCTCAAGTGTCATGTCTGTGCACGGTCCAGTAAAAGGAAGGACACCAACATAGGATGCAAGACCTGTAACGTTGCACTCTGTGTTATTCCCTGCTACACCAGTTACCACCGGAAAAGTGTGTATTGGGTGATGAAGAAGTAACCACCCGCAACAGCTTCACTCCACCTACAAAACATCTGTTGAGCAACTTCAGGAATGTTGACCTGAAGAAGGTGGAGTGAAGAAAAAATGCTCAACTTACTGTTCCACAACCAGTTTTTTCTTGGTAAGTACACCTATTTTGTCCAATTTCTTGTAGTATAAGTTATTGGGAGTATTTTGATACCAGAATGAACACTGTATCCCATAAACTGCCGTAAGTAGACTCGAAACTTCATAGATTTTTTTCGGGGTGTTGCGTGTCTGCAAGAGTGTCCCAAACGGGTTGCAGGTGGGTGACTTTAGCCGTTTATACTGGGCATGTTTACACCTTATCATTTATTATATGCATATGTCTGTTTAGGGAATTTTATTCCCATCCATGTACAACCAAAAATAACTGTGTGCAACAAGTATAAACTTGAAAAACATAACAATAGTAAAAACATTTTGTGTGTGTTTGACGCTCACTGATATGTTCCAGCGTTGTTTTATATTTGGCGCTATTCTAACTTACGCTTTGTTGATCTTTTTTACCTACGTGCTTATAGAACATTCTATTGCGAACACATTGACACAAAAATGAATGATGTACATACAAAAATAATGTCAGGACAGTCAAATAAGTATAAACTTTCGAAGCACCGTATCGCGCATGTGTCGTCGCGTCACCGATACCGGGTAACAGTTCCACCACTTCCCACACTCTTGCGGGTAAGCCGCGACCATGATTCTACGTTTATATTCATATCTCTGTGTTGGGAATTTCATTGCGAATCCATTGATACCAAAATTAACGCTGTAGGACAAGTGTGGAGTTGACAACAATCCCAAGAGTAGAAACATTTTGTTGCCGTTTGGCGCTCACGGCGAGTCATCTACGTAGTTTTTTATTTGGTGCTGGTCTCCCTATACTTTTAGTGACCTTTTTTACTGATGTTCTTCTAGAGAATTTTATTGCGAACACATTGGTACCAAAATGAAATACATAGCTCGAGAACTAACGTCAGAAGAGTAAAAAGAGTATACACATTTTTGTTTGGCCGCTTAAGCGACAAAAATGCCGCGCGCACATACGGTTTTCTGTCCCTCGTTCGCCGGGCGGCTGAAAGTGTTAACACAGTAGCTCACAGTAAGCCATTAAACACCGTATATCACAGTAATAAAAATAAATGTAATAAGACACTGCACTGTCCTTCAACACCGTAATTCACTTCAATGGCAATGACACTGAAATACACTGTATGTGTGAATATGTTACTCAATACACAAGCATATATATATAAATTGATCAATTCATCAATATCAATAATAGTAAGATAAATACTGGGCACACAGCCTAACACCAATAACTGGTACTTTATATATATATATTCTCTGGCATAAGTTATAATATTAATGTCACATGAAAGAATTCATCAACGATACAGCAGTCTCTTCAATACACACAGGTGCATCCACACACCGCAAATATATATATCGTGAGAGCTTTCTACAGCCTCACTTCTCACAACTGTGTCCTACCGTGGCATAGACATTGGTGAGCCTTGCTCACAACATAGAAGATACACTGGCTAAATATAGCTGACTAACCCTTAAATGGCGCATAGCTATATACCATTTGACACCCACAAGCGCATACAAAAAAAAAAAAAAAAAAAATTATTTTTTCTTCCTAACCTGTTAATTTGTGTTCACTGATCACGGGAAAAATAGTAAAAAAATCGTAAGTTGAATATATTGGCCGCTATAGGGCAGGGAAGTCTGGCGCAAAACAGGCGCTCACTCAGCATGCGTCCCAGGCGGTCTGTTGATCGCCAGCTGTCAGGCCGGAGTTGCCACAAAGAGATAATTGCCTAATTATTTCATTGTCTCTGATTGATTTTTCGTAGTTTTTTTGCTGTAATATTATTCAATAGTGTGTAGTGTGATATATTTATATAATGAAATGGGTGAATCATCGCTGTACTCAAAAATATGGTGTGCATATTGTTGATTCAATTATGTTCATCAAACAGTGAACAAATACTTTGTCGGTTGTTACACTAGATACACAGGTTATATATAAGTATCTGCATGTTTTGTTCACCATAACGAACCACTAAGTTGCTATTATGAGTCAAAAAAGTAACGAGGAGTGACCGCCGTGTACCAGCCAGCCACTCACGCCCTCCCTCAAGTCATCTGACTCGCCCACATTCTCCTCCCACAATACTGTTTTTGCTTTTATTCACTATATACAGACGCTATATATACGTATCTACATTCGTGTTCACCATAACGAACCACTAAGTTGGTATGCTGAGTGGCAGTGGCAGCCCGCCACTGGCTGCCACTGCCACTGATGGACCTCACAGTCAGCTGATGGCTGCCGCCCTCAAGGCCACACGCACTATTTCTCCTCCAACAATACTGCTTGTGGTGTTATTACGCTATATACACACATTATATATAAATATCTACCGGTTTTATTCACCAAACTTGTACAAGTAAACTGGTATGGTGCCCAAAGACGTGATCACCAGTAAACAACACGATAATTCCTGCAGACGACGCTCCTCTCACCAAAATGGCGGCTCCCAACCTCCTACTCTTGCTGTTTATACTCTCTATACACACGTTATATATAAGTAGCTACATTTGTGTTCACCATAACGAACCGCTAAGCTGGTATGGTGAGTGCAGTCAATAAAAGGTGGCCACACACAGTCAGATAACAACGCCACCACCCTCCCTCCCACAGCATTACTCCTCCCTCCATGGAGCACAGCGCTAAATATCATCACAATCCTCTTATTATCAGACCCATGGTCAGTTTTATCACAGTCAGGGGTCTTCTGTAATAATATTATCGCTACATAAAAGCACGAACAAGTATATTATGGCATTTTTAGGCGATGCTGTGGTCACAAGCTGAACAGCAGTGCTGTGAGCTCATGGTGCGTGCGTCAGGCTTGGTAGCTTACTCGATACTGAGGCCCCTAACACCCGGGAGTTTGGCCCACGATTTTTTTTAAAAATGGCGTCTGTTTACAAGAGCCCTGATGAAGGTGTGGTGAACCCCGTGTATCCGCGGGCCGTTTAAATCTTGCGTAGTACTCCAACGCATCATATGATGCGACGCGCAATTTTCTGCAAGTCGGTCAACGCATCATATGATGCGATGCGCAATTGAAGGGTTAAAGGGGAATTGGGAGGGAAACTAGAATCACCTACTTCCACCTCACTGTGCGGACTAGCCCTCCGGTGAGAGTTGAATTGCAGCTCCTGGTCCTGGCTCTCGCCTCGTTGTAAGGAACGCCCCCACACACTGATGCTTACTCCAGGAACCCAATCAATGTCCCAAAATAACGTGTCGTCTCCGTGCCCTGTCCTCTGCAGGTCCGTGCTCCTCCACAACTTCTCGAAGGGTTGGAGTCGGTCTTCTGGCCGTCGACTTCTCCTCTCAACTGCGGCTGCAGTCGTCCTGATTCCCAAATAGTTCTCTTCTTCCTCTGCTTCCCGGTGAATCGGCCCAGCCACTACGTCGTCACAAAATGGGTGAACTGTCTCAGACATCACATACGTCACTGCACAGACTTCACTTCTTCTTGCACAGTACCTGTCTCTGGAGCACTTGTTGCTCAATATTCCGTCGATTCCCTCTCTGGTCCAACACATGAACGAGGGAAGACCTCACAGAGTACTTGCAGACTTCGGGGTGACGCGTAAAATCCTCGGGAACGGGATAGTACTGTCAAACTGACAGGACCATCGTTCACACGTCCGACCTCGTTAATGTGTCGGTCAAACTGGTTCCCTTACGGTGGATTGGCCCAGCCACTACGTCGTCTCCTAACCGGGTGAACTGTCTCAGACGTCACATACGTCATTGCACAGACTTCACTTCTTGCAACGCACCTGTCCCAGGAGCACTTGTTGCTCAATATTCGTCAATTCCTGGTCCAACACATGAACGGAGGAAGACCTCATAGGGCGCTTGCAGACTACAGGAGATGCGTACATCCACCGGAGCTGGGGTAAACTGTCACACTGACAGGATCCCTGGTCGCACGTCCGACCTCCTTGACGTGCCGTGTTCGACTGGTAATTACCTAAGTGTAAGTACCTAAGTGTAGTTACAGGATGAGAGCTACACTCGTGGTGTCCCGTCTTCCCAGCACTCTTTGTCATATAACGCTTTGAAACTACTGACGGTCTTGGCCTCCACCACCTTCTCCCCTAACTTGTTCCAACCGTCTACCACTCTGTTTGCGAAAGTGAATTTTCTTATATTTCTTCGGCATCTGTGTTTAGCTAGTTTATATCTATGACCTCTTGTTCTTAAAGTTCCAGGTCTCAGGAAATCTTCCCTATCGATTTTGTCAATTCCTGTTACTATTTTGTATGTAGTGATCATATCACCTCTTTTTCTTCTGTCTTCTAGTTTTGGCATATTTAATGCCTCTAACCTCTCCTCGTAGCTCTTGCCCTTCAGTTCTGGGAGCCACTTAGTAGCATGTCTTTGCACCTTTTCCAGTTTGTTGATGTGCTTCTTAAGATATGGGCACCACACAACCGCACAACTCTCACTCTTTCCCACTTTTAAATAGCAACAAGAATATGGAGGGATGATACAAATGCAAAGGTATTTTGTATCTTACTTAAAAACTTCAAGGTATCATATCCATCTATCAACAACAAAGCAGCAAGTACATGGTGGCGCTACAGAGGCGCGATCTCCGGACCCCCTTGCTCTCGTGACGTCATACTTGCCAGGGGCATTTTTCATTGGCTCCCTGTGCCACGTCACTGTCAGTGACCAATCTGGTGCCACTGACGTCATACAGTTTTGATGGGAGAACGGAGTGACCGGCGCCATATTGGCATCCTAAAGGGCCTAAACAACAGGCCAAAACTTCCTTTTTTTACAAATTCTCGCCAACACGAGAACACTCCCAAGCTCCCACAAGCTACATCAAATTATAGCCCGTAACGTAGAGAATGCTCGGGTAAGTGGATATGACTCTTACAGCTGGCGTGGAAGAAATATAAGGGGGGGGGGGGGGAACACCGTCACAATACGTAAATACATAAATACACAGATTTACGTATGCCTTACACAAAGTATTTTATGTGTCTTTTACATAGTGCCATTAACGTGCATTACAAGGTAAATGGTGGAATTCTGATCAGCTTCCACATATACTTTATACACATACATATACACACACAGCATCATATACATCACATACAT
>WNGS01078840.1:0-16570 GCA_020271785.1 Procambarus virginalis | reverse complement strand
ATATATATATATATATATATATATATATATATATATATATATGTCGTACCTAGTAGCCAGAACGCACTTCTCAGCCTACTATGCAAGGCCCGATTTGCCTAATAGGCCAAGTTTTCATGAATTAATTGTTTTTCGACTACCTAACCTACCTAACCTAACCTAACCTAACTTTTTCGGCTACCTAACCTAACCTAAGCAATAAAGATAGGTTATGTTAGGTTAGGTAGGGTTGGTTAGGTTCGGTCATATATCTACGTTAATTTTAACTCCAATAAAAAAAAATTGACCTCGTACGTAATGAAATGGGTAGCTTTATCATTTCATAAGAAAAAAATTTGAGAAAATATATTAATTCAGGAAAACTTGGCTTATTAGGCAAATCGGGCCTTGCATAGTAGGCCAAAAAGTGAGTTCTGGCTACTAGGTACGACATATATATATATATATATATATATATATATATATATATATATATATATATATATATATATATATATATATATATATATATATAGATGTCGTACCTAGTAGCCAGAACGCACTTCTCAGCCTTCTATGCAAGGCGCGATTTGCCTTATAAGCCAAGTTTTCATGAATTAATATATTTTCTCTATTTTTTTTCTTATGAAATGATAAAACTACCCATTTCATTATGTATGATGTCAATTTTTTATTGGAGTTAAAATTAACGTAGTTATATGATCGAACCTAACCAACCCTACCTAACCTAACCTAACCTATCTTTATAGGTTAGGCTACGTTAGGTAGTCGAAAAAGTTAGGTTAGGTTAGGTTAGGTAGTCGAAAAACAATTAATTCATGAAAACTTGGCTTATTAGACAAATCGGGCCTTGCATAGTAGGCTGAGAAGTGCGTTCTGGCTACTAGGTACGACATACATATATATATATATATATATATATATATATATATATATATATATATATATATATATATATATATATATATATATGTCGTACCTAATAGCCAGAACGCACTTCTCAGCCTACTATGCAAGGCCCGATTTGCCTAATAAGCCAAGTTTTCATGAATTAATGTTTTTTCGACTACCTAACCTACCTAACCTAACCTAACCTAACTTTTTCGGCTACCAAACCTAATCTAACCTATGAAGATAGATTAGGTTAGGTTAGTTAGGGTTGGTTAGGTTTGGTCATATAACTACGTTAATTTTAACTCCAATAAAAAAAATTAACCTCATACATAATGTGATGGGTAGCTTTATCATTTCATAAGAAAAAAAATGAGAAAATATATTAATTCATGAAAACTTGGCTTATTAGGCAAATCGGGCCTTGCATAGTAGGCTGAGAAGTGCGTTCTGGCTACTAGGTACGACATATATATATATATATATATATATATATATATATATATATATATATATATATATATATATATATATATATATATATATATATATATATAAAGAAGGGAGTACCACCTCTGGCTGGAAGAAGGGGGACCCATAGCCTCGGAGGAAACCACGCATAATGCATTAGAGGGAATGTTTAGATCCCCTCCAATACTGTTTCTGTGTGCTTTTCTCCTACCACCCCTTCCCTTTTTTTTGTGCTTTATTATGTATTTGATGGTTACAAGATATGCATAGGTTGATACAAAAATGAATACAAAAAGGTGCTTAAAGGTTATGGATCTCTTGAAGAACACGACAATGGGAAACATTGATGAATGTCACAGACAGGTTTGAACATTGTTACAAGTCAAACACTTCTTCGAATTCCTCTGAAGTTGGACTAGTGCCCAAGACGCAACAGGCATTTCCCCTCTGGATCGCAACACTGAGGCGCTGGAACAAGAAACTTTTTGCTCTCTGGTCTTTTGTAGCGCTAATCAATTTGTCTCCCAATTCCATTAGGAACTTCAATGCACATTTTCCCCACGAACCAAGGGTCTCCGAGCCGATCGGAACAAAGCTGTAGCAGTGTGCCAGACCCTTGTATTTAATAATTTCTGAGATTCCCTGAAAGAGGCAGCACCACCGCTTTCACGTGTGCTGTAGTGGAGGTAGGTACTGGCTAGTGTGGCAGCGCACGTGTAGTCCCACACCACTTGCTTACCATCCTTCCAAGGAAGCAAGGTGACCCCATCTGGGCGCTTCTGAGGGTCGTTAGGTCTGGATAAGTGTGGTTCTCTTTGTGCCGGGCAGCGGGCTGTGGCGAGGCTCCTCTTGATGATGTCGTTGACTTCTTCATGTCTTGCAATCTTACCCTGTGATTTACGACATACCAGACCATGACGACCATATTGGTGTGCCATTGCAGGTCCGCAGATGCACCTATGTTCGGTGAGGATGAGGGCGGCAAGGCGAAGGGCAACTCCAATGCGGAGAGCGTCATGACTGAGTCGAGTTCCCAGGGCTGCATTGGGCACAGCAAATAAAAAATCCTCGGCGTGGGGTGCTGTTACCGCTAGGAGGCGGGCTTTGTTTTCAGCATCAGCGTTGTCAATCATTGCTGTGACAGTCTTTTCCATTATGGGACTATCCCAGTGGGCCTGCTTGTGGTCTTTTGGGACTTGTGGTCGGGGTTGAGGGTGTGCAATAGTGTCCCATGTCTGGCTGCTTCGATGAACGTTTGATCATGAGTTCCCGCTTGTGGTGTCTGTGTATAGCTGAGATAGTCTTGGTAGTAAGGTTGATGTAAAGTCATTCCTGGTTACTGACTTTAATACTTAAACTGATTACATGATAGAGTAGCTCCCAAGCTTGGCAGGCGTCCTGTGTCCTGTTTACCTTCTCTAGTGGCGTCCAGCCGCCGCACATAGAAAACGGATGGTACCATTTTCTGTGAACATGACATCCCTCCTTTTCTTTAAAAAGAATGAATACAGGATGTCTACCATGCTTGTAGCACAAAGCAAAGTTATTGACACAAAGTAAGTTATTAACATATCAAGAGATATTGCATACATTTAACATTAATTAAACACACAAAGAATTTAAACAATCTTTACCACAAAGGATTTCAATGTTAAAAATACATATGCAATGTTAAACAAACATGAAAGAAACTGTAATACAAAGTTACAAAATATTGAATGAGAGATCTGCATTATTCAAACAATATTAAATTTAGTTCAGCATAACAAGTAAATACTTTGCATTACATATGAACACAATTAATCATCATATCGTGTAGGGCGTTTAACATGACGTTTTGGACGAGAGTCCTTAAATACAAAAACATCCCTCGATGAATTGTTTATCGAGTTATAACTCATTTTTTTTCTTTTGCACGACTTTGCACTTCATCATTTCTACACTAGTTGGAATCACTTTGAAATAAGCCATATTACGTGTTATACTATGATCTCTATTACTCGCTGTTACCATAGTTCCTTTTACACTAATCACTTTATATGGTTTTGTATCATACGGCATATCTAACTTTCCCTCTTTTTTCTTTTTAACGAGAACAGTATCTCCAACCTTTATGAATTGTTCCTTTGCACGTTGATCATGAGCAATTTTCATTTTGCCCTTGCTAGTGCATCCTTCTGTGCGAGACGTTTATCCGTTACCTTGGCTGGCATGACAGGTAGTGCGATTCTCATAGGACGTCCAAATAAAAGTTCGCCAGGCGACTTGCCCAGTGTTCCATGCGGTGTTGCACGGTAGTCCTGAGAAAAGCATACATAGCTTGTTTCCAGGATCGTCCTTCGGCATGAGCACAGCGTACAGCTTTCATGAGAGGTTGCATGAATCTCTCTACTTCTCCATTTGCTTGAGGATGTAGTGGCATCACACGGCGGTGTTTGAATCCAATATGCTCAGCAAAGTTGACAAAGTCTTGTCCATTAAATGGCGGTCCATTGTCCGTCTTGACAACTTCAGGAAT
Source organism: Procambarus virginalis (assembly GCA_020271785.1). Classification (NCBI taxonomy): domain Eukaryota; kingdom Metazoa; phylum Arthropoda; class Malacostraca; order Decapoda; family Cambaridae; genus Procambarus; species Procambarus virginalis. Next base: position 12,690 of record WNGS01078840.1, on the reverse strand, counting down.
GCCAAAGTTTGAAAAGATCTTGTCGAGTTTCGGGATGACAGCCTTTGCAGATGTGGAAGTGATGATTTCTACTTCTGGATAACGTGAGTGATCATCAATGACTACCATCAAGTACTCTCCAGTTGGTAGCGGTCCACAGAAATCCATCGATACTTCCATCCATGGTGCAGCAGGTAGTGGTGAAGGTTGTAGAGGTGTTGGTCTTGAAGTATCCACTGCAGCTTGGCAAGGGACACAGGCATCATGCATGTCCTTAGCTTGACGATCAATGCCAGGAAACCACACCTTTTCTCGTAGCAGCTGTTTGGTCCTTACAAGACCTTGGTGTCCTTGATGTGCAAGCTTCAGAGCACGTTGCTGGAGAACAGCTGGAATGACGATACTCGCTACGAGTACCTCGCAGCACGGTGTCGCGTTGTTGCGTAATACTTAATTCTGTCTGGATGCGTTCCAGTGCTTTGAATGCATCTTGGTCAACTCCTGAGGGTGGGATGCGTGGAAACTTTTTCTTAGTCAATGCATCCACTGTTGCTTGCAGAGTTGGGTCCTCTAGGGTTGCAGCACGTATTTCATCAAGAGTGAGAGCTTTAGGTACTGCATCACAGGTTACAGAGTGTACATATTCCTCGGCAACTTGCTGATGCTTGGTGATGGTGAAACTGTTGGCAGGATGTCGACTGATGTAATCAGCGGGATTGCCTGCACCTGGCTTGTATTTCACCGTAAAGTTGTATGGTTGCAGACGAAGAGCCCATCTCTCAATGCGAGCTGGTGGTTTGGACTTTGGATTATTGAAGATGGTCTCCAACGGTTTGTGGTCAGTGACTATCGTGGTAAAGGGTGCACCAAGCAGATACACATTGAAGTGTTCACAGCCCCATACAAGAGCAAGAGCTTCTTCTCTGTCTGACTGTATCGTTGCTCAACATCTGTGAGAGAGAACGGCTGGCGTAGGCAATTACTACTCTGGATCTGGTTGACCAGGTTTGTGTTGGGCTAACACAGCACCTAAACCAACAGGACTAGCATCCACCGTTAACTCAGTGTCCATTGATGGATCAAAGTATGCAGCAGTCGCATTTTCTACTAGTGCATCTTTCACAGCATCAAATGCATTTTGCTCGACATCGCTCCAGTACCATGATGCATTTTTCTTCAGGAGCTCACGTAGAGGCTTCGTAATAGTAGCAAAATCTGGAATGAAGCGAGAACAGTAGTTTGCCATTCCCAGAAAACTATGTACTTCAGTGGATGTTGAAGGAGGTGCAGCATTCTTGATATCTGCAACTTTCTTAGGATCTGGAGATAGACCTTTGTCACTAAGTACATGTCCAAAGAATTCAATTTTATGTTTATTGAACTCACACTTTGCTCGACTTAGCGTCAAATTCTTTTCTCGTAAGCGTTGCAATGTTGCACGAAGAGCTTTGTCGTGTTCAGCTTGGGTACGGCCATAAACAATGATGTCATCAGACATGTTGTCAGCATTAGGTATATCTTGCAATACCTGGCTGATGATGTGCTGGAATACTTCAGCAGCACTGTTAATACCAAAACTCAGCGCGCTTGTACCTATACAGACCTCGATGTGTCGTAAACGTGTTGTGATGAATCGACTCTCATCATCAAGTTCAAGCTGATGATAGCCCTTGTTTAAATCTAACTTGCTGAATACAGTTGCACCATTCAAGCGGTATATCATATCATCTACAGTGGGTGTAGGATGGCGTTCACGCATTATTGCCTTGTTGGGAACACGCATGTCTACACAAATGCGTATCTCATCTGGATTCTTCGGCTTTGGTGGAGTGACAATTGGGCTTACCCATGGTGTTGGGCCTGTTACCGGTTCAATGATATTTCTATCAGCCTATCCAGTTCGGCATCGACTTTCTTGCGAGTATGGAATGGTTGTCGGCGATGTGTTGGGCAACTGGAATTACATCTGGGTTGATATGCAGATGTACCTTGCTATCAGTATAACAACCTATGGATTAAATCGATCAAAAATTCAGCAACAATAGCATCAACATTGTTTGCAGATTCCACTGCTACAGCATTAGAAAGCTGAAGTAGCCCCAATTTGGTTGAAGTCTTGTAAAGTGAGTAAAGACTCCTTTGCATTCCTAACAACATGGAATGTAGTAATGAGCATTGCATTCTTTGACTTAATGTCTGCAGTGAAAGTTCCAATCACTGGTAAGGCTACCTTTGAAGCATAGGCAGTGGCTTTGCCATTATAGTTTTCAAGCTTTGGGAATTGTTTTTTAAATTTTTATAGTGGCACTCAGCAATGGTGTCAATGTTTGATCCAGTGTCAATGAGAATTTTGAGACAAATGCCAGCAATGTATACTATAGTCTCTGGTTGTTTGGAAGATCATTCCATTTTGTGATTGATTGTACTCCATAAAATATAATCACATTCACTGTCATCTGAGACTGGTTGTAATGAAATGTTGTCTTGTATTTATTAACATCTTGATTTGAGGTGCAATATTGTGTTTGCCACCTCGACTCCTATGACTTGATCCTCGTACATTGCTTTTATTTATTGATTGTGGTTTCTTTAGTGCGGAACGACACATAGCACCAAAATGACCTAGTTTTCTACACTCATAGCACTTCTTACCTTGTGCAGGACAAAACATTATCTGGGTGTGGGTAATCTCCTCCACAATTGTAACATTTATTGTTGACAACCTTTGATGCGAGCGTTGTTGTGACTGCTTGAGTCTTGTTCCCTGACTCCAGTGTGATGTGGTTCTCGGCTCAATTTAATGTTAGGTTTGGCATGATATCTTCTACGATCATGGTGTACTCCCTGAACCTCCCCNTTGATCAGTCTATTGGCCGGTAGAACAGAACACGTCCTCTGGGTATGGTCTCTCTCCCGTGAATGAGTTTGCAAGGGTGCCGGGCATCTCGTGGCACACAACACAAAAGAAGTTACAATTTGACCAATAGCATTGCAGCAAATGAGCGGGAACCAATCATATTAGCTCGTTCGATGAGCAGTAGCAGGAGTGACGTCATGAACACGTCATAGCTGTTATTCCGATCGCGCCGGTTGACCCCAGAGGTCAGACGCTGCTGGCGCCTTCCCCTCTGTCTCAGCGGGCACTAGCCATGTACTCACTGACCCTTTGGTAGCAAGTATACTTAGCTCCCTGTATCTACTTCCTGCCTAGACATACGGCGGCCTACGTATTTTAACAGTGTTCCTGGTTAAGTGGGCATTCTGGAGATACCCAACATGCCAGAAAACTATCCAGGATTAAGGGAAATAGGCTTTGTGCACGAAGATCAGTGCACTGTGCACTGCAATGAGCCATTCAAGTCGGCTGTGGGAGGATCTTGGGAGACATACTCCCACAGCGAGCAATGCCTAAATGGTCATGATCAACAGCTGATGAATATCTCTTACGGAAGAATTTTTTAAATTTAAAGTCGTCCCACTTCACAATTTTCTTTAAGTCGTATGATTCTGCCATGAGATATGCATCTCCGGTTTTATAGTCAAGTGGAAGCTTCCCCGCAGTCACTCCACAAGTTACTGGCTACATCCAACCGTGTCTAACCAAACCAAATCATTCACTCATCAACTTTGAAGAATGAGTATAAATTGTTTCATAAGGGGCAATCGATTGCCTTTCTTTTTTTTCACTTCGGAAACGAGGTATACTGTGAACAATACTTAGTTAAACATGTTTTACAAATCTAAGCAGTCTGCAGACACATCTAGGTTGTGTGTCCGATTCCGGATACGTATCCAGGCCGTCTGCACCGCCAAGTAATGTTGTGATGAAATTATAATATAATTAAACTACCAGAATGAACTATAAATCAAATTACAGGGCCTACTGTGCACTATACAGTGTACAATTGAACAGCTGAAAGGTTGCTATTTAACAGAGGCCACAGCTCCTTATATATAAGGATTCCATTACTCTTAAATCTGGCTGGCTATTTATACAAGTGTCCAGAATTTTAAAATCAGATTCAAGCAGAGAATGATTAAACTCATAACAATGGTTTCTAATCTCCGAAAATGCTGGTTTAGACAATGGTAATCCAGTCCTAAAAGAAACTCCCCGGTGCTCAAGTATCCTAATCTTAAAGTTCCGAATGGAACTCCCGATATATCCAGCATTACAGCTGGAACAATTATACATATTGTGACGGTGTTCCCCCCCCTTCTAATTCTCCCACGCCTGCTGTAAGAGTCATGTCCACTATTCCCGAGCGTTCTCTACATTGCAGGCATCAATTAAACATATGTGGGAGAGAACAGCATTCTCGATGAGCCGAGAAATTTGCGAAAATGTAGTATTTTGGCCTGTGGGATAGGCCCTTTAGGGAGCCAATATGGCGCTGGCGAGTCTGTTCTCCCGCCAAAACTGTGTGACGTCAGTGGCGCCAGATTGGTCACCGTCAGCGACGTGGCACTGGGAGCCAATGAAAACCAACTTTGGGAAAAGTGACGTCACATAGGCATGGGGGGATATAAGTCTTTCACGACACGTCCGAGAGGTAGGACGCGCGATCGGTCATCCTGTCAGAGTGACGGATTTACCGAACTCCGGTGGATGTAAACGTCTCCAGTTGTTGGCGCGCACTCTGTGAGGTCTTCCTGCAACCTAGATGTGGCTCAGATAAGGAATTGCCAGAATATTGAGCAACAAGTGCTCAGGGACAGGTGCGTTGCAAGAAGTGGGCCGGGCATTGACGTGTGACGTCCTTGGCAGTTCACCAGTATAAGAGACAGCTTAGTGGCCGGGCCAACCCACCGTGAGTGAACCGAGTTGACTACCTTGTGAACTTGGTTGAACGTGTGATCGACGATCCTGTCAAGTTTGACAGTAACCCCACCTTCGTGGAACCCTACGAGTCAACAGTTGAATGCAAGCACGTTGAGAAGTCTTCCCAAACACCTAGCGATATATCTAGACGACGAGGGAATTGACAGTGTTGTGAGCTTCAAGTGCTCTGAAGTCGGGTGCTGTGCGTGTGGAGCTTAAGCAGTATCGTCTGGGACGGCTGATAACTTCACAGTGACTTCGTAGTGGTGAGAGGCAGTTCCTCTGGGAGTACAGTGACAAGGACTATTTGGGAAACGTGCGACGGCCGCCGAGACGTAGGCTGGCTGCCGTAGTTGGGAGGAAAGTTGACGGCCAGGAGACCGACTTCAACCCTGCGACGTACTGTAGAGGAAGGAGCACGGACCTGCTGTGTACAGAAGCGGCGAGACGCGACATCCTAAGGCGTGGGCTTGTGTTTCTGGATGGTGAATGAGGCGAGAGCCTGGACCAGGAGCTACAACCCAACTGTCATCCTAGGATAGGTGAAGTAGGTGTTTACAGTTACCCTCCCATTTCCCCTTTAGTTAGCTATATATTTTCTTGTCAGGATATTTTATATGTCGTGAGCAAGTCTCACTTGAGTCTAAGTCACAGAGAGTGCACAGTATGTGGTGAGCCTGCCCAGAGCGCTCACAGTATCAGTTTACATATATATCTATGTGTGGGTGTGTGCAAGCACCAAGATTCATCAGAGAATTTACTGTGACTATTATTAATTTCCTGTGATTATTATTATTATATATATTGGTAGTAAACCAGATATTGGTGTGTTGATCTCTATAATCTATTGATATAAATGCCTGTGGATTGATCTCTATAATCTATTGATATAAGTGCCCGTGTGTTGATCTCTATAATCTATCGATATAAATGCCTATGTGTTGATCTCTATGATCTATTGATATAAATGCCTGTGTATTGATCTTCATGATGTATATATATATATATGCCTGAAATTTGATTACTGATTTATATATGACATGACTGTGTACTGAATAATATCATATACGTGAAGTGAGTGCCAGTGATATCTCTTTGAGAGAAAGTATAGATATAAAGAAAAGTTCAGTGATCAAGCGAATGCATTCACAGTAAATATTATTAAGAATAGAGTAATCTTTTGGTACGGTGAAAAGCCACTGTGAGAGTATTGTGAATAAGATGTTGATCGTGAGGCCAGTGAAATCATAAGTAAGCCATGTGAATGTTGAATGGTGTTTTGGAAAAAGTTAAATAAACGGGGATCGTGACAGAATTAGAAAACAAGTACTAGTCTGTTCCCACGATCGCGAGGGTCCCGGTCAGCTGATATCTGACAGGTGGCGCTGCCGGTGTTACCATATTGTTGCGCTCCAGAGTATTATGCTATGAATGGAGCAATTGTCATATATTATTCCTGATACATTCATGCATATATATTTCTCTTTGTCTTTTAAGTAAAATACCAAAACTCTTTGGTGTTTGATATCATCCCCTCCATTTATCTTGTGACCGTGTAATGAAGTAAAGCAGAGTGACCTGCCTGATACCATATTACTGGAATTTGCTCTTGCCACAATTACACCTGACCACTGCAGTGTTACTGGACACCTGAAAACCAGTTGGCGACCTTGAAGGCTGTGTAAGAGTTCGGTGTCGGGGCGGGCCACAGATTGAGGGAACGATCTGTGCCCCCACTCATCTTGCAATTTAAAGGCCGGTTGTGAGACCGACTGGGGTACTCTCCGACGCGAGCAGTGGAGCCTAGAGGATCGAGGGAAGACCCGCCGAACGACGGTGAGTAAGGGTTATTGTCGGAGCAACCACCTGGAAAGGAGATCCAGTCTACCTTTGCTTTAACCCTTCTCTAACAAGAACCGTGAAACCCCGACAATATATACGACATTAGAGCACAGGGGGGGTAGGCACTTTATCTTTAAATTTAAAATAAAAGCCTATGGTATTAGTGTTGACAAAAATAAATCTAAAGTCTACTTGAGGATAACAATGCTGCAACATTTTCCTCAAACGACTCCTTACAGAAAAACTAATAGTGCCATAAAATGGTAATTTAATATATATAATATCCCTATCTACTGTAGTAATCCTACACGATGGGTGAAACTTCTTATTTAAGAAATTCCTTATAAAGGTATAACCATATGCAAAGGATAACCATTATTTGAAAAAAAATTCGCAAGAAAATTAATTTCTTGATCAAAGCTATTCCAATTTGAACATAAAACAAAGGCCCTGTTCAGTAGAGTATTAATTGCATTTTTCTTAAAAATATCAAAACCAAAAAATTAAAATTTAAACCTAAAGCAGTAAAGGTTGGTTTTCTAAAAACATTAGTGTTGAACCCATTAAGGTTATTGACTTCGACATCAAGAAACGATAATGAATTATCCACTTCACACTGCTGTAAAACGTATATTACTATGTTGTGCATTAAGATACTCTCTAAATTTCTCAATATGACATTGGTCCTTAAATAACAAAAAAGTGTCATCTACATATCTCCTGTACAAGACTGGTTTAAATGCCAAAGGACATTTGTCAAGCCAATTTGTTTCATGAAAACTCAAAAAAGCATTAGCAAGTGCAGGACCTAAGGGAGACCCCATTGCTACTCCATCAATTTGTTTATAGTAGTTATTATTAAACATAAAGACAGAGTCTTTAACCGTTAATTCTAACAACCGTCTGAATATTTTACTACAAAATCCAGACACTAAATTAGTGTCAGCAAATAGCTGATTTACACAAATATCAATGGTTTCCAACAAATGAATATTAGTAAAAAGTGATTCAACATCGAAACTAGCCATTATAGGTGGGAGCTCAAAATTTAAAGAGGAAAGTTCCTTTACAAAATCCTGAGAATTTCTCACAGTAAATTCATTATGCGTTAATGGTTCTAATAATGGAACCAGAAACTTTGCCAGTTTGTAATTAAAAGTGCCTTTTATTTCCTTTTGTCAAATGGAGGGAATGTAGATTTATATTTACCAAAGGAAACCATATTTTTACACTGGGAGCACCATTGAGTTTCTCCATTCACCTGAAATACATATGTTGTTTGTTTAATAGGTGCATGAACTTTGAACTATATATTCATTGATAAATATAGATATGAGTGTATAAACTTAGTTTTAAGTAAAACTAGATACATTTACTTGAGGGGGGTCAGTTAGTTTTTTAAAAGTTGTTCAATGTCAACCAATATGTTTTGACTAGTTGTATATGAAAAGGGCTGCAATTGTCCCAAGTTTCAGTACTTTAGCCTAAATAGCAAGGGAGATTTTTTTTTTCAACGAATATTATACATTTTCAAGTGTTTATAAACAACCACACCTTTCAAATATTATCATTCTATGACACTTTTCTGTCACATTAGCATATAATAAAGAATCTGTAGGAAGGGATTTTCGAAAACATCTTTAGTTTTCCTAATGCAAATAGTTAAATTTTCCCCAAAAAAGTATGCAACTATATCATGTTTATTGCTATTATAAAATCAATGCATGAACTTGGGACGCAAAACGTGTGCCAGATTTTAGAGACATGCACTCTACATATAAGGTGTAAGTTTCATGTAAATTGAATAAAAAATGAAAGAGTTATAAGAGTTTTTATGTTACTTGAAAATAAATAGGAAAATAATATATTCTAAGGTGCTGCCATCTTTGACTAATATTAACATCAACCAATTTCCTCTAAAATTGGCACCCTTACAGATAGGCAGTCAAGTGTATAAGTTTCATACAAATCATCCGATAAACAAATAAGAAAAATAAAATTTAAAAAAAGAAAAACGAACATAATTAAAATTAACATTTTTTAAACTCAAATTTTTTTAATAAAACTAATTATATATTTTTAATATATGCTATTGTGATAGCTGAGAGTCATAGACATGATTTCAGTTGACACATGTGTTTGATAATCGTTTTTGACCATTTTGGAAATTTTTTGACACATAATTCAATATTTTATTTCTCCCTTCCTATTTATGCTACGATGCTGAGACCTGGACCAGATGAAACCCTTTTCATATACAACAGTTAAAAAAAACTTGATTGAAATCGAACAAGTTTTCACTTTTGGCATATTTGAATCTAAGGCCCCCCATAAAACACATAGGTTAAATATTCTGGTATATCTTAGAGTTAAGTGAGTGATACTGTGGAATATACAGTTGAAATATTGAAACTTGAAACATTGCGGTTTGCAAATGTCCACTTTTTAGGGAAACAACTGCATGTGATATTCCTACAAGTGACCAGTGAAAATGCTTAGAAATAAGTGATAAGGGTTCTTACCTAACGTGTACTTGTAAAAGTGGAATATATGTTTACACCCTAAAATTAAGTGCATGACCATAGATTTAAGTACATGATCCTAGATTTAAGTGTATGATCCTAGATTTAAGGGCATGATCCTAGATTTAAGTGCATGATCCTAGATTTATGTGCATGATCCTAGATTTATGTGCATGATCCTAGATTTAAGTACATGATCAAGCTAAGTGTACGAACTTACGATTACCCAGTCCTATTGAGTGTTCACGACTATACCAAGTGTAATCTAAGTTTTGAAAATTTGTGCGATTGAGTAACATTGGGGGTCAAGTAATCCTAAGTATTGGGGCCACCCGGTTTTCTCTCCATTTTTTGACATCGTACAGTGAATGGTTACCTCAAACATACCGGATAATTACTAAGCGGCACCTGCTTCCATTAGTTACAGGCTTGGAAGCGGAATACTATTCTTGACCATCCCTAGAATTAAGGCCTATTCCCTGGCGTGTCTTATTTTTATGAGTTAGTGGTTAACTTGGCTGGAACGTACATTTTGCACAAGAATATTTCTGAGCATCGGCTCTTCATTACAGCAAGATGCCCCGCATACGCATTAACTCTGCGCCTGTAATTGACGTAATAACCCTACCTGGAGTGTCATACACACTGGGCAACAAAATTATAAAATTTGGACACACATGCACTGCAGACAATATCTACCATATCTCTCACCTTAAGATTACAACTCCCTTGTTGAATGTCATATCTTTTGACACAGACCCGCTTCCCCAGGGCTCAGGCTCCAACACTCTCACAGACCCTAATGCTAGGGTACGTTCAAATTCACCATCAACCGATGGGAATGCCTCGGCTGCTTCCGGAGGTACGGCTGCACGCAGTTCAGACTTACGCCTCCTTCTTGCAGTATCCATGGGTTGTATAGTTCCCGTTTTCTAAGACAGGGACATCTTTTCAACTAAGTAGTCGTCTCATTCATCCCGTCGCCAAGCTCGACGGTTGTCAGCTAGCTCCCAGAATTCTGATTATTATGACTCCACTCCTAGCCGGTGGACCGGCCATAGCCGACGGTGTAGCAAATTCCGCCCACCACCTCGGGAGTTGGATTATGCTGATAAATCTGATTGGACTCCGTTTTATCACCGTGTCACATCTTATTCAGCGGAAAAAGATTGGAGTGGCCCTACTTCCCTAAAATTTGGGTTGGTGTCTTAAAGGCAAAGCCAGTGATTTTTACAACCGAATACCATCAATTGATTATACTCGCATGATGCATAAACTCGTAAAGTGGTTTGGGGATAGGGAGGTTTTAGACGTGGCAATAATGAAATTTTCTCAGGCCCACCAGGAGCATGGCGAGGAAATTCTAGAATGGGCTGATAGAGTCCAGCACTTGGCTCATCGAGCTTACAAACATATGGAAAGGGGAGAAGAGGGGCAGATGGCAATCATGTGATATGGTTAGTGTTTGCTGGATGAACGTTTAGCGGAATATATTTCCAACGCTAATATTTCTTCCATGGAAAAAGCCATTGATAGGGCTCAGACATTTTAGCAAAATTCTGTTGCTATTCATGGGTCAGCAGGTTCATCCTCATATGGTTCCCAGCAGCAGAGGTCCCAAGGCCCAATAGTGCGGATAAATGCTGTGGGTAGACCTTCCCGATACGAACAGCCATCCTGGAGTAGTTTTGCTTCCCGTCTCCGCTCACGGACACCCACAAAATCTCTAGATTCATCACCGGCTACTAGCATATCAGGTCATGGTAATGGGGGTCCCTGGCAACCAAATGCTGGATCAGGTTCTCCCTCTCTTGCGGGAATAGATACAAAGATAGATAAATTGACAGGTATGAATGCATAACTAGACGAAGTGGTCTCAGGGACCTCAGGGGTTCGTGACAAATTGGACGATGTATGTTTGAGCCTGAAGCGTCTCACAAACGCTATCATATCATCTCGTGGTCAGCGCACCCCATCAGCTAGACGGAGTAATAATTGTTACTTGTGTGGGGAAGAGGGTCATTTTGCTTGTGACTGCCAAAGGTCCAGAAGTGGCTGGTACGAAGGCTGTAAACAGGGGGAGCATTCCAACGATAAGTGTCATGTTTCATTTATTGAGGAGAATAAATCTTTAAACAGGGATTGATCGGCTCAAGATGCCTAGGTTCGACCTACGACTTACCAGGCCAGCAGAGTGTGGCTGCATCACATTCAATGATACCAGGACCTTCTCTAGCCCTTTAACTGCGTTGCCTCCAAATATGACACCCCCGTGGTGCGCAGGAAATAAATTCTCTGGAAAAAATTCTTTTTTCTTTTTAAAGTGTCAAAAACCCTTTCCTCAGTATGGGTATGTAAAAAAAAGTCGTAATTGTACTTACTTTGGCTGCTATCGGGTCCGTAAGTTGGGGCGTGACGTCATGATTCACCGTGCGCCAGTGATGTAAGCTCCCGGGGCGGGTGGGGCGGTCGGGGCGGGGCGCGCGAGTTGCCGCGAATATATTTTCAGTCATTTTTTGCGCACCTTTCTAAATACATTTTCATTGTTTTTTACATGGCAATCCAATGTATAATGAACACGTACACTCTATTATCGCAGTACAACATCCGTACTGTCCGTAAACACTGTGTTACGTGCATCGCAAACAACGTCACTTATCCTGCACAATTTCTAATGTATCATGCCTAATATATTTATATTTGCACTTTATATACACACTGTACAGTATCACACACTATATACACACATCATAAACACACTCAGTACTCCGCGAGTGTGTGATATGCTGCGAAACAGCCAACGGGGCAGAGTGGCACCTTGCACTCCACGCACCAGGTGCTGATGCATCTTTGTTTTTGTTCTCTGCGGGTAGTGTTCCTGCATACTATACAAGCACGTTTACCCTTCTCCCGTGATGCTGTGCCTGGCATATACTCGAGCATATGTACTCTGAAGTTTTCATTACCCGTCAATCTGTCTGGAGCTGCATGTGGCATTGTTGCTTGCACTCCGCGCGGTACAACAGAACCCTCCTTGCCATACTTTACTAGCAGCTGTGACACAACACCAGCACTGAATGTACGTATAGACGGTCTCCTGCCTGATTTTACTAGGTACATATTGTAGCAGTTGAGCACTACAACATCCATGAGGTGGAAGAAGAACTTTTTCGTCCACTTTACAAACTTGCGCACACACTCCACTCCACCAAGCATCATGTCACACTTATCGACGAGGCGTATGTTCACGTTATAGTCTATGACACAGTCTGGCTTATACATGGTGTTGCGTGTCTGAAAGTGGACTTTCCCACTGTCCACCTTGGCACCGGTGTGAATCGTAGTCAGCATATTCACCTCGCATCTGTCCTTCCACCGCACTGACAGCATTTTGTCACACTTATTTATTTATTTATTTATTTATTTATTTATGCATATACAAGAAGGTACATTGGGAATGTGTGGATACATAAATGGTAATTACAGTCTTGTAAAGCCACTAGTACGTGCAGCGTTTCGGGCAGG
>WNGS01078833.1:0-11754 GCA_020271785.1 Procambarus virginalis | reverse complement strand
TCTCCTTGTTCTATTGTAAAGACCTCCTGGAACCTTTTGTTGAGTTCCTCACACACTCTTTGTCATTCTCTGTGTACCTCTCCTCCCCACCCTAAGTTTCATCACCTGTTCTTTACTGTTGTCTTCCTCCTGATGTAACTGTGCAATAGTTTTGGTTCGGTCTTGGCTTTGTTAGCTATATCATTTTCATACCTTTTCTCAGCTGCTCTTCTCATTAACATACTCATTCCTGGTTCTCTGGTATCTCTCTCTCTCTACTTTCAGGTGTTCTGTTAGTACAGAAGTTCCTCCATGCCCTTTTGTTCAGCTCCTTTGCTTTCATACATTCCCTAGTAAACCATGCATGGATTCTTCTTTTGTTTCTCTGCTTCGGGCTTGACAAACCTGCTTACAGCCTCCTGACACTTTGGGTGACATAGTCCATCATGTCTTGTACAGACTTGGTTCTGAGTTCTGTGTCCCATTGTATATTGTGACAATAATCTCTTTCAAGAGAGATTGAGCCTGCTCTTTCCTACTTAAAGTTACATCAATTCTACAAGTACAAGATGCTACATTCAAGATACGTCACCAGTAGCACAAAACGTTTTGACCAGTAGGCAAAACGTACCCTGAACCCCCCCTTCACGCCGGCTCACCACCTGTCTTCAACCAGCCAACTACCCATCCCAGCTTGCCTGCTCCTGATTGGTGACTTGCCGACCGCACACCTGCACACCGCACCTCAGCACCATCTACCTGAGTCGACGTCTGAGTCTGACCAGCTATCACCTTCAGAATATTCTTTGTGCTCTTAGAGTTGACATCTCTCTCTGGCATACTAAGCTCCCTGGCTTTCGTATACTAAGGGAGGTCTCAGGCAAAGCCAATATTCTCAGCACCATTTCACATTATAATATTTAATCTATTGTGTTTTTGCATTTATCTTTGACATTTTAGTGTACCAGTCATTTACCCGAGATTTGTCTTTATTTTCATTTATGTTTAAAGTAAATATATTCAAGTTTCATTGTTCATACTTTGTGTTTTACGTGTTCCTCCCTCTCACTTACCACAGACAACAGGCAAGCAGTCTATCTTTTTTTGTAAGTGTGACCAGGCATTGACACTTGCCATTGAAGGACTGCCGAACATCAACACTCCAATACTTTCCCGTCACACTTAATGGGGGCCTGTCCGGGAGCTTCACTCAGGTACTAGTACCAGAACGTCAATTTGTGGTAAGCGTGCTTCGCTTTGCTAAAGTTGCTTTTCAATATTATCATTAATTTTCATATTTATATGGTGCTGTGTGTATTGTGCATTCCGATAGTAGCATATGGTGAGTGGGAGATAACTTTGGATTACATGGTGACTGGAGGCCTCAGTCATTCTCTTAATTGGTCATCTCTCCCTCCGTGTTATTACTCGTGTTTACCACCTTTTGTCCCTAGGATATTTCTCACCTTATCGGCAGATCATCATTTTGGGTACCCTGGTACTTTGGTTTGTCTTCGGATCAAAAGCACCCAATCTTCTGCAATCCAACCGAAGGAGGATAAAGAGGGCCATAGTTCCTCTAGCACAGACTACGTTGCTGAGTTGGAACCTCAGCAGCAGTTCTCGTCACCAGTTGACAATCGCACCTCCTACACGTCGGTCAGAGATGATGATATTTACTTAGGTAGGGAATTAGCTTTCTTTTTACAGAGCACAAATGTTCGCTAATTCTGAAAGTATCATATTTCATTCAGTGGGAAAGACTTGCTTATGTCCTATAGAGACTTGGCAAGGTATGCCTACATTCTTGTACTACCTAATTCACTTTTGAAGCAAATAAATGTTTCATTTGTTTTAGAAACTCAGTTTTGCTCATTTAGTAGGATTTTCTTGCCCTTATTATCTTACATTGAGTACCGGGTACAAGATTTCCTGCGATCTTGATTTACTAATCATTTACCATCTTCAAATTAACTTTAATTGTTAAAGATTAAAATTCCACAGGATAGTTACCAGTTGCCACGTTATCCTGTTTCTGATATTTACCATATCACAACTATATTCGTTGTACATTTATCTGCTATCTTTCACAATGTTTCGTCTCCAAGCTTTCTGTAACGATCCAGCAGGTGAAATAGGGAACTTGAGTCGTGCCAAGAGGACCGAATTACAAGCTCTTGCACATGAGTATCAACTAGATGTTCCCTCTGGAGCCAACAAAAATGACATACATAACCTACTCTTGATTACCTTTTAGATGAAGGGAAAATCGACTCTGAAACTCACGAAAATTATTCTATTGCAGATAAACATGGTCTGGCAGCAATGAAACTCAAGCTCGAACTTGCCAATATAGAGCGAGAACAACAAAAAGAAGCTCTCCAAATAAGGGAACGAGAGATGGCCCTCAAGGAACGTGAGGCGGCCATCAGGAAGGAAGAACAGGAACGAGAGGCGG
Source organism: Procambarus virginalis (assembly GCA_020271785.1). Classification (NCBI taxonomy): domain Eukaryota; kingdom Metazoa; phylum Arthropoda; class Malacostraca; order Decapoda; family Cambaridae; genus Procambarus; species Procambarus virginalis. The sequence continues at coordinate 9,317 of WNGS01078833.1, read as the reverse complement.
CCATCAGGAAGGAAGAACAGGAACGTGAGGCGGCCCTGGCAAAGGAAGCTCTCCACCTCAAGGAACGAGAGGCCGCCCTGAGAAAAGAAGAAAGAGATCGAGAGGCCGCCTTACTCAAAGAACAACAGGAACGAGAGGCCGCCTTACTCCGTGAGCGTGAGCGAGAACAGCTTGAAGCAAGAAAACGTGACCTGGAGTTACAACGTGAGCACAGTAAACGGCTAGCTGATAGTGCGCTCGAATATCGTCGACAAGAACTCACGTTGGAAACTACACACCACACTCAGCGCCAACAAGCTACAGCTAGTCTTCCTGTAAGTTTCAATGTCTCCCATGCAAGTAAGTTAATGCCACCATTCGTTGAGACGGAGATCGACGTCTTTTTTACCACCTTTGAGACCCTAGCTAATAAACTTAAATGGCCTGCTGATCAATGGTCTACCCTTCTCAGAGTGCATCTTACAGGTAGAGCTGCAGTTACTCTCAGTACCTTAGCGTCTGAGAATGACTACCAGACCCTGAAGCAAGCAGTGTTGGACGCCTACCTTCTCTCCACCGAAAGCTACAGACGAAAATTCCGTGATCATCTTAAGGCAAGTACCACCACCTTTCTAGAATTTGCCAATACCAAGAAAAGATATTTCATGAAATGGCTGGAAGCAGCACATGTCTCTACATTTGCAGAACTCGTCAACCTCATGCTAGTTGAGGAATTCTTGAGACGTATTCCCCCTTCCGTCCGTTTATATCTAGCAGATAAAGAAACCGACTACATCAAATGTGCGAAGTCGGCTGACACCTACAGCCTCATCCACCGGCTGACACCAGAACCACCTTCCAGTAAGAAGTCTTGGTACAGTTACGATAAAGTACAGATCAAGCGAGCTCACAATTGTATTGTAAGTATTGCAAACTCTATGGACATACCATAGATAAATGTGGGAAGTCTCAATACAAGAGCAATGAATCTACTAAACCCAAACAGACTCCTCCTAAGTCCGGAAAGCCTGTGATGAATGTTGGTGTTCATGTTAATGATCTTTCTCTCTTCAGTAAACACCTGTATCCTGGAACTGTCTCTACCAACGGTACAGATTCGGAGGGACGTTTCAAATTGAAGATCTTGAGGGACACAGCGGCTCTTCAGTCCATTATATTGAAATCAGCTGTGCCTAACGTCACCTACACCGGGGAAACCGTCCTTATCACTGACCTCACTGCTACCACTCCATATCCACTCGCCAGAGTCCACCTGGATTGTCCCTTCGTGACCGGTGAAGTCCAAGTCGCCATCAGGGAAAAGCCTTTTCCCATGCCTGGAGTGCAACTTCTCCTGGGCAACGACTTGGCAGAAGATCTGCAACCGCCCAACCTGATCATCACGGACAAACCCCAGGTGTGTACTTCTGTAATGGATAATCCCATCTTTGAATATGTTCCAGCAGAGGTTCAAGAAAGTGATCAAGTTTCTCCTCCGGTTTTGGTGACCACCCGTGCACAAGCTGCACGACCGCAAACAGCTGACTTTACTGTTACCGCTGTCCCTCAAGACCCTCAGAATCTACCCCAAATCTTACCAGTTTGGAGTTCCGTAAGTTACAGAGGGAAGATCAATCATTAACACCATTATTCTTCCAGGCTGAGACTCAACCTGACAGTATCCCTGGGTTCTTCCTAGAGAATGAGTTGCTCTACCGCAGATACAGACCCAGCAAGCTGAAGGAGGATGACGATTGGGCCAATGTCGAACAATTAGTGATTCCCACCAGCCTACGGCCCGATATTCTACACCTGGCCCACGGAGCTCTTTTTTACTATGGTTTCAACAAAACCTACCACGGAATCAGACAAGACTACTACTGGCCAGGTATGGTAAAATATGTTAAAAAACACGTACAGCAGTGTCATACATGTCAGATGGCAGGTAAACCTAACATCTCTATTCCCCAGGCTCCACTAAAACCCATCCAGGTGCCTGTGGAACCTTTCCACAGACTCATCATAGACTGTGTTGGTTTTTTTACCCCGGACCAGTTCTGGCAACGCATATATATTAACTATCATGTGTCCTACCACCAGGTTCCCCATAGCAGTTCCAGTAAAGAATACTACGGCTGCTACTGTGGTGAAACACCTATTGAAGATTTTCACCCAGTATGGATTTCCAAGAGAGGTTCAAAGCGACTGTGGCACCAACTTCACCAGTGATCTCTTCAAGAAGACACTGGAGGAGTTCAACATCACACAGGTACTGTCCAGCCCCTATCATCCTGCTTCACAGGGTTCTCTTGAGCGTAGTCATCAGACTATTAAAGCACTCCTAAAGAATTCTGCAATGACACCTTGAAGGACTGGGATAAACAACTTGATCTCATTATGTGCATTTTCAGAAGTCTCCCCAATGAGTCTCTAGGAGTATCTCCTTATGAGATACTCTACAGACATAAGTGCCGTACTCCTCTCAAAGCTTTTAAGGACTCTCTACGTAATGCCACCTTCAGTGACCGTCAGAATGTGCCCCAGTTTCTTCAAAACCTAAAACACATTCTAGAGAGAGTACGTAAATTTGCTAATGACAATCTATTGAAAGCTCAGGAGAGGATGAAGACTCATTTTGACCAACGTAGCAAACTAAGGAAATTTAACCCAGGAGACTTCGTGTTGGCATATTTTCCTATCCCAGGTTCTCCATTGCAAAACAAGTTTTCAGGACCCTACCGTATTAAGGAGTGCAGAAACAACAACAACTACATTCTTGAGACTCCAGATAGGCGGTGGAAGACCCAGCTGTGCCACGTCAACCTCCTGAAGCAATATCAAGGTATTTCCCCACTGTGTTGGTATCTGTTGTTACCTATCGTATGTTAAGGCTTGTAACCTCCACCCTGAAATCAACTAGTCTAGGGTATTTATCACTGAGGTTGTATAAGCGGGTCACCAGTATAACTCCATAACAGGTAAAGAGCATTTAAATGTAAAATATTTCTTAGGAAAGAAGAAATATGCATAAGTTTAAAATTTATAATTGCAACATATATACTCACAGATAATCACTATTTCACTTATTACAAATAACAAATAAAAAATGTCTCTCCCAGAACAAATAACTACTAAAAGCTAGAAAACAAAAGACACAGACTTAGCTCCCATGTTACGTCTCCGAGTACCAGCCAGCAACTAACGGCTGCGCGGCTACTCAACCCAAAATTCCTCTCCCCCCTCCGCTCAACAGGATGAGGGTTGGAAAACAATGACTTTTTAATATATGAGACTAATTCAACCACCACTGATTCTCAAATTACATTTAGAATATAAAAAACATAATAGGTATTTCCCAAAATTAATAAGTACAATGCTAACTGCGTAATTACTGTATACACGTAATCAATGAATAAAAATATTTGTCACATCTGGAACTCTAAACTGAACAGGTCCAGCAAACTCTCTTTCCCGAATCTAACAGGTCAAATACGTGTGGAGACGCCACCACTCCTGTACCCCCTGACATTGCCAACTCACACGATGATTATAATACATATACACATATACAGTTGATATCACAAGTTTATATAAATTTTATTACGTAGCCAGCTATGAGTACGTAACACTTCCACCTCCAAGAAAAAAAAATGCAATGGATTGAAGATCAATGGCATTTTTTCCGAAGTAAAAATGTTAAGCACAAAAAAAAAATACATTTATGGTACATCAAAACTTCTTGACAAAGCTTCAGCAATAACATTCTGCCTGCCTGGAATATGTTTGATCTCAACATTGAATTCTTGCAAAAATAAGGACCAGCGCAAAATACGTTGGTTCTTAACTTTCATCATATTTATAAAGATAAGGGGGTTGTGGTCTGTAAATACTAACACTTTGTTTCCTGACAGGTAAATTTCAAACTTCTTAATTGACAATATAAGACCCAACGCCTCCTTTTCTACCACTGAATAATTTTTCTGAGCTGTATTAAATTTTCTTGAATAATAATACACAGGATGTTCAATATTATCTAAACCAACTTGAATCAACACAGCCCCTATACCAACATCTGACGCATCAATGTGTAATATGAAAGGTTTATCAAACTGGGGACTAGCAAGAACAGGTGATGTAGACAATATGCCCTTTAGGTTCTGAAAAGCATTCTGACAATCTTGTGTCCACTGAAACTTTACATGCTTGCGTAACAAATTTGTCAAAGGAGCAGCCACTGTTGAAAAATTTCTACAATAACGCCTATAGTATGCACACATACCAATAAACCGTTGGACTCCTTTCTACTAGTTAACACTGGGTAGTCCACAATGGCTTGAATCTTATCTTGTAAGGGAATAATCTTACCTTGTCCTACTTCATGTCCAAGATAGGTTATAGTACCTCTTGCCCAACTACACTTATTCATATTTATGGTTAATTTTGCACTTTGCAACACTGTAAACAAGTTCTTAAGACCTAAGAGATGATCTGCCCAATTCTTACTGTATAAAACAATGTCATCAAGGTAGGCCCTACAATCTGGCACATCCTTGAGTAAGAAATTCATGAGTCTCTGAAAAGTGGCAGGTGCATTTCTCAGACCGAATGGCATTACATTGAATTCGTAAGCACCATCAGGTGTCACAAAAGCAGTAACCTCCCTCGCGTAATCAGTCAATGGTATTTGGTAATAGCCTTTTGACAAATCAAGTTTACTTACATATTGAGCATGTCCAATTGATTCAATACATTCCTCTAAAAGAGGTAAGGGAAAAACGTCCACAGTAGTGTTTTTGTTCAGTTTACGATAATCAACACACAATCTCCAGGTTCCTCCTGGTTTTGGCACTAATAAACACGGAGAGCTCCAAGTACTTTGACTTGGCCGAATGAAATTATGCTGGAGCAGATAGTCCACTTCTGCTTGTAGAATCTTCCTCTTTTCGGGATTCACTCGGTACGGATGTTGTCGAATGGGTGTGTTGTCCAGGAGCTGAATGTCGTGGGTGATGAGGTGGGTCTGAGTGGGAACCTCCCCAAACAGAGATGTATGGTTGTCCAGCAGAACCTGGAACTCATCACGTTGCTCCTCCTGTAAATGACATAGCATCTCCCTGCCATTGGAACTGGAACTGAGAAGTTGAATATTAACATCATTTCCCTCACTGCAATGATCCTCAGGTGTGTACTCTTTCCGACTAAAACAAGTTACTACACCTGGTCCAACATAAGCTTTTAATCTGTTAATGTGCACAGTCATTTGGGGTTCTGAAAGATTAGGGTTAATTATTTTATAAGTTAGGTCTCCCACTTTCTCTACCACTTGGTAGGGTCCTGCAAACTTATGGGACATGGAAGTCCCCAAACGAGGTTTCAACACCAACACCAAATCTCCGACAGCAAACGACCTGAGTTTAGCCTTGAACTTCTTGTCATATCGTAATTTCATGGCTTGTTGAGTTCTTCCCAGATGTTCTTTCGCCAACTCACGAGCCCGACACAACTTGTCCTTGACCTTACTCAAGTACAAACCACTCTGATGAACAGAGACATCTCCCAACAACTTTTCGTGGAGCATTTTAAGAGGACCTCTCACTTGGTGACCAAACACGAGTTCAAAAGGTGAACATCCCAAAGACTCTTGTAACCCTTCTCTCGCAGCAAACAACACAAGGGGAGATTCTCATCCCAATTACGTGGATAAGTCTCTCCGGTTGTCCTCAACATTTGTTTTAAAGTCTGGTGGAAGCGTTCAAGCCCACCTTGGCTTTGTGGATGATATGGACTAGACAATTTGTGCTGAATCCCTCGGGACTCGCAAAAAGTTCTGAAAACTTTAGAACAAAAGTTTCCCCCATTATCACTCTGAATAACCCTAGGCATTCCAAACAAGGAAAAGAAGCGTTCAAGACACTTGATGAGATTATGAGCTTGGGTATTCCTTAGAGCATAAGCTTCTGGAAATCTAGTAGTCATACACATGAGAGTGAATAAAAACATGTTACCCGACTTAGTCTTAGGTAAAGGACCTACACAATCAATTACAACATGAGTAAATGGTTCATCAGGAACTACAATAGGTTGCAATGGTGCTCTAGGCACAGATTGATTGGGTTTCCAACAAGTTGACAAGGTACACAGTTATGACAATATCTAACCACGTCTTTCTTTAACTTAGGCCAGAAAAAATATTTGCATATCTTATGGTACATATTTGAGATACCTTGGTGACCTCCCATGGGGTCATCATGTGCAGCTTGCAAGACCTGCCTACGATAATCATTGGGGACAACGAGTTGGGTTCTAATCTCACAATCATCTGAAGAGGGAGTTCCCTTGGGTCTCCACCTTCTCATCAGAAGTCGATCCTGGAAAAAGAAACCCGTCCCTTCCTCCAATGCATCAACATTATCAGGTGCCTCAGAAATACACTTAATTAAACTAGGATCAGTAGTCTGTTCAACACTTAAGGGCAATGACTCAGACTCAGCAGCGAGCGGGCAAGAACCTAGTAGCTTGATCCTTTCCTGATTGATCAGAATAAAATGGAGCCATAGCTACTTCGGCCTCACTCTCGACAACTGGTTCACTGGAGACAAGCGGGCAAGGTACAGATAGTTCAGCCTCCTCACCTTCACTTTCCTTGTGACTTAGGTTCGGCGGGCTTCTACTACTGCCTCACTCTCATCATCCAGTCGAGTCATAAAGAATCCTCAAGATCCACCTCCCACTCCTTTTCTGAAGGGGTCCTGGTCTTGGGAACAGCAACCTCAGTGAAATCAGAATTACTCTCACCTGTTTTTCCATTGATCTAGTTACTAGGAGCCGGTCGGCCGAGCGGACAGCACATGGACTTGGATCCTGTGGTCCGGGTTCGATTCCGGGCGCCGGCGAGAAACAATGGGCAGAGTTTCTTTCACCCTATGCCCCTGTTACCTACAGTAAAATAGGTACCTGGGTGTTAGCCAGCTGTCACGGGCTGCTTCCTGGGGGTGGAGACCTGGTCGAAGACGGGCCACGGGGACACTAAAGCCCCGAAATCATCTCAAGATCTCAAGATAACCACACAAGCAGGGTAAATATATCATCTGCCTCTGGTTTAGCTAATACATTCTGGGATTGGTTACATTATGGGACACTTGGGCCCTGCAACCTGACGGTTGCCAAAATCATTACCTAAAATAATGTCTACCCCAGGAATGGGCAGTTGCTTACTTACACCAACATTACACCATCCTGAAGTATATTTAGAATCAAGATTAATTTGCATCAAAGACACAGGTTGTACTCTACCGGCAATACCTTGGAGAAGTACAACTTCACCCAGATCTCGGGTGTCAACATCAGCAAGTACATTTTGGGCAATAAGAGACTGTGAAGCTCAAGTATCACGGAGTAATTGAACAGTCTTATGGTTACCATTATTACATAATAATGTACCTGAGGAAATATATGGTTTAAAGTCAGTCATCCAATTGGGACTGACTGTAGTACATGAAGAATTAATATGTTGCAATCCTTTACTCATAATAAGACCAGTGGGCCGTAGTTCAGGATGCAAACTAAAACATGAAGTAATCACATGACCCCTTCTCTTACAATGTGTACAATGCTTGAAAGTGGGCACACTGGTAGAACCAACTGCAGGTTTAGAATGAGCATTACTAGGCTTAGATGATCCTGGCAGTGGAGTAACAATCTTAGTGTTAGTAAGAGAAGAGTTCACGGGAGTAACTGAAGGACTAGGAGTGGGTTTATAATGATAAGGAGTTCTGTGAGCATTGTAATTTACTCTACGACTAGACTTAGGTGAAGTGGCCGTAAACTGGGCCTTAGTCAACAACTCATGTTCATCAGCGAGCTTTGACAGCTCATAAATGTCTGTTACATTCTTTTGTTCGGCCATAAAAGTAGTTAATTTGTCTGGGAGACAAGACAATACTTCTTCCATGATAAGAAGATTCTTTAAAGCATCAAACTCTGTTACTGAAAGTGACTTTAACCATCTGTTGCAATAGTTCGTCTTTTGACGAGTAAAATCAGCTATTGTCTGATCACTTACCCTCCTTAGGTTTCTAAATTTTTGCCTGTGTGCCTCTGGATTTAATTGATAAGAATTTAAGATGCTTTTCTTTACAAATTCATAATCAAAACTATGAGCGTCAGGTAGGGATGTAAATACCTCCTGACTACCCCTTAAACTGAGACTGCATAATTGCTACCCATTGATCCCTTGGCCAGTTCATACTGATGGCAATCTTATTAAAATGTGCAAAGAAAACCTCAGGATCCTCCTCATTAAACTTGGGTAATTCTATATTTATTCATCCTTACGGGATTATTATCATTATTAATTGAAACATTACTAGAATTTCCATGCCCAGCTGCCATACGCTGTGTTTCAAGCCTATAGTTAGTGTCAGCCATTTGTTGTTGAATCTCTAATTGTTCCTTCTTTTTTACTTCTAGTTGCAACTCAATTAAACTCTCTGGTTTTGTGCCGCAAGTTCTAAACGCCTAGTCTCAAGCTCCCTCTGCTGAGCATCAGCCTCTAATAATTTCAGTTGCCTTGCACATTCGTTGGCTTTTTCTTGAGCCTCAAGTTTAGCATACGTTACTTGTGCATCTAACTCAAGACGCCTTAAAGCAATTTGATCACTTGACTCTTCTCTAACTTCTCCAGAAATTCTTCTCCTAATTCTTGGTTCTCAACAAAATGTGTCACTATGATTCTCAGAATTTGTGCCTTAGTCATGCTAATTCTGGCGGTTAATTCTAGCTTACTGGCCATATTTACTAACACAGACTTTGTTAGGTTCTTAATTCCCTCCAAGTTTGGTTGAGCCAACAACAACGACACTTGATTCTCCATCGTGACTAACACTTGGCACTTGATTCACCATAATAATAATAAACACACTGGTACTGCACTTCACTGTAAAATTGTACCACACTGAATATTCGCTTGGCCTCACTGCACAAACAAAAGTTATAGGATGACTTACCTCAAAATCGTGAAACGTTGTTACTTGACACACAGGAAGGCTTGCATGGCACATGGAATAGTTAATAGCAGAAAACACCACTGGTACCTAGGAAGGCAAGGTTAGATTAGCACAGTTAAGTTTAAGTGGGAACAATATCTCCCAGACAGGCCCCCATATCTCTATGTTACCTATCGTTTGCTAAGGCTCGTAACCTACAACCTGAAATCAACTAGTCTAGGGGAATCACTAAGGTTGTATAAGCAGGTCACCAGTATAACTCCATGACAAGTACAGAGAATAACAAGTAAAATATTTCTTAGGAAAGAATAAATATGCATAAGTTTAAAAAAT
>WNGS01078829.1:0-13944 GCA_020271785.1 Procambarus virginalis | reverse complement strand
ACCCTGATCCTGACTCTGTGCTTTTTTAGCGTGCTGTGTTCCTTCTTCACCTTTGTCTTTGCTCTGTTACTCTCCTCTCTCTCTTTAGTGATGTCTTTTCTTCAGTGGAACATCCGTGGATTTTACGCCAATTTCCTTGACCTTCAACTTCTCATCTCACAGTTTTCGCCCCTTTGTGTCTGTCTCCAGGAGCCGATGCTTGGTTCTCGTTCTGGTCGCTTCCGTGGCTATTCTTTTCTCTCCCCTCCCAGCTGTCGCTGGGGTCCATAATTCTTCTGCTCTCTTGATTCGTTCCGATGTTCCCTTTGTCCCCTTACTTTTTTCCTCGCCTCTCCACTGTTCTGCCGCCCGTGTCTTTGTGCGTAGATGGTACACGGTTTGTTCCATTATCTTCCCCCCACTGTCCCACTTTCTCTTCCCGATCTTAAACACCTCCTAGACTCCTTGCCGGAGCCTGTGCTCCTGCTGGGTGATTTCAATTGTCGTCATGCCCTTTGGGGTGATGTGCTGACAAAACCCGGGGTCGCCTACTTGAACCTTTCATCCTCTCTTCTTCCCTATCCCTTCTTAATTCTGGTGAGCCCACTCATTTGGACTCTCGGACTCGCTCCCTTTCTTGTCTCGATTTCTCTGTGCTCGTCATCCCTTTCCTTAGATTTCGGGTGGCGAGTCCTTGATGACCTCCATGGCAGTGACCATTTTCCTATCCTTGTCACTTTTTTCTCCTTTCGCCCTCCTCTCTCCTTCCCTCGGTGGCGGTTTGCCGAGGCTGACTGGCGCCTTTTTACTCTCCGTGCTACTATTTCCGAGCTCTCCGTTTACTCTCCCTCGCGCCCTCCTTCTTTTTCATGACACTATCTTTGACGCTGCCCTGCACTCTATTCCTCGCTCTTCCTCTCGGGGAACGCGAAAGCGTTCCCTGGTGGAATTTGGACTGTGCTCGGGCTGTCCGCTGTAAGCGTGCAGCCTGGAAGAGACATCGCCGCCGGCAGACGGTTGAGTCTTTTCTTTTGTTTCGGAAGGCGAGTGCGGTGGCCCGTAGGACCATCCGTGCGGCTAAACGTGCTGCTGGGCGACTTATGTCTCTACCGTTACTTCCGAAACTCCTCTTCCGCTGGTCTGGAAGCGTATCCGCAAGATTGCGGGTAAGTTCATTCCCGATGTCTCCCCAGTCCTTCGCCTCCATGGTGCTCTTGTGGCGGACCCGTTGCAGGTTGCGACCGAACTGGGTTCCCATTTCTCCTCTGTTAGTTCTGGTTCTCATCTCCCCCAATCCTTCCTTCTTCGTAAGCCTCTCCTTGAGTCTCGTCCTTTAAATTTCTGTACTTTTCTCCACCTTCCCTATAATGATCCCTTCTCTCTCTCTGAACTTCAATCTGCCCTAGCCCTTTGTGGTTCTACGGCAGCGGGCTCTGATGGCATTCATTATGAAATGCTCCGCCATCTCCCTCCGTGCACGTCTCAGTATTTACTGAGTCTGTACAATCGGGTCTGGGAGTCGTCGTCAGTCCCTGAAGACTGGCTCGATGCTGTTGTCCTCCCTGTTCGGAAACCAGGGTCTCTCGGGTCATCCCCCAAGGACTTCCGCCCTATTGCCCTCACGAGTTGTGTCTGCAAGCTCTTTGAACGTATGGTTAACGTTCGTTTGATGTGGTTCTTAGAACACTATAACCACCTCTCTCCTTCTCAATTTGGTTTTCGCAAGTGCCGCAGCACAACGGATGTCCTGGTAAACTTGGAGGTCTATATTCGTACTGCTTTTGCTGCGAAGACTTCCGTTGTTGCCGTCCTTTTTGACCTAGAAAAGGCTTACGACACTACCTGGCGGTATCACATTCTGTCTCAACTTCATTCTTTTGGCCTTCGTGGGAACCTCCCTCTCTTCCTCCAGAGCTTCCTCTCTCGTCGTTCCTTTCGTGTGCGGCTTGGTACTGCTCTCTCTGCCCCTTTTCGGCAGTATGAGGGTGTACCCCAGGGTAGTGTTCTGAGCACTACTCTTTTCTAGTTGCCCTCAACGGTCTTCTTTCTTCTCTTCCTTCTGGTGTCTTCTCTGCTCTGTATGTTGATGATCTTACCCTTTGCTGTCAGGGTGATGATTCACCTCTCCTTCAACGGCGGCTTCAACTTGCGATTGATGCCGTGTCGTCGTGGGCCACCGATCATGGCTTCAAGTTCTCTGCATCTAAGACTTGTGCTATGACCTTTACTCGGAAGCATGTTGTTCTTCGTCCCTCTTGTCGCTTTATGGTCATCCCATTGTGTACAGGGATTCCGCAAAGCTCTTGGGTTAGTCTTTGACACTCGTTTGTCTTGGTCAGCCCATATCTCTTGCCTCCGAGTTGAGTGCTCTAAGGCCCTTAACCTCCTTAAGGTTTTGTCCCATACTTCTTGGGGAGCGGATAGACGCACGCTCCTATATTTGCACTCCTCTCTCGTCCTGTCTAAACTCGATTATGGTTGCCCTGCTTACTCTTCTGCTTCTCCTTCTACTCTTCGCCGTCTTGATGCTTTGCACCATACTGGGTTGCGTCTCAGCTCTGGTGCCTTTCGTTCGACTCCCGCCCTCAGTTTGTATGTTGACACTGGCTTTCTCTCTCTCCAGGACCGCCGTGACCGCTACTGTCTTCGCTATCTTGCGCGGTCCTTACAGCATCCTTCCTCTCGCCTCTGTCGTGCTTTGACTTTTCCTCCCCTGTAGCTCCTGTTCCTCTTCATTGTCTCCCACTTTCTGTCCGGTTATCTCGCTTGCAGGATTCTCTTTCTGTTCGTCTTTCTAATGTTTCTCCTCGTATTGTTCCTTCCTTGCCTCCGTGGAGAGTCCCCCTTCCCAAGTTTTGTACGTCCTTGACTTGTATTACTAAAGCCTTTACCCCTCCTACAGTTCTGAAAAGCCTCTTCCTTGAGCACTTTTCTTCGCACTCCCGCTCTATTTCCATCTTTACCGATGGGTCTAAGTCTGCGGACGGTGTGGGCTACTCTGTTGTTTTTCCTGACCGTACTTATATGTGTCGCCTCCCTTCGGAGGCTAGCGTCTTTACGGCGGAACTTTATGCTATTCTCTATGCTCTCCGTCTCTTGCTTTCTCATTCTCATTCCTCCTTTGTGGTTGTCGTTGACTCTCGTAGTGCCCTAATGGCTCTTGGTCCTTTAATCCTGTCCACCCAGTGGTCATCGAGATTCAGCAATGGCTGTTTCTTATTTCTAGTAAGTTTAAATCGGTAGAGTTTTGCTGGGTTCCCAGCCATATTGGGTTTCTTTGAATGAGCGTGCAGATGCTGCCGCTAAGGATGCCATCCGTTCTTGTCCCATCTCCCGTAAGGGTCTTCCTTATTCTGACTTTTATCCGGTTATTCATTCCTCTATCCTTGCCCGTTGGCAGAGTTGTTGGTCCTCTGTGGTTGGTAACAAACTGCGTACTCTCAAACGTAGTGTGTCCCCGTGGCCTTCCTCCTACCACCGTAACGGCGGTGGGAAACTGCTTTAGCACGGCTGCGGGTTGGCCATACTCGCTTAACCCACGGTCACTTAATGGAGCGCCGCCCTGCTCCTTGTTGTCCGAATTGCGTTGTCCCTCTTACGGTTATGCATATCCTTGTTGAATGTCCTGCCTTCCAGGACGAGCGTGTGTCTTGCTTTCCGACCGTCCCTCGCGGTCACTTGTCCCTCGATAGAATTCTAGGTGAATCGGATACTTTTGATATCGTTCGCCTTATGCGTTTTTGTTCTCGTATTGGCTTTCTTAGTAATATTTAGCGCCCTCTGATTATTTCGCACTTTGATGGTGCTACATAGCCTTCCCGGTTTGGTGCCTTCTTTTGATAATTACCTTACCTTATATTTGTGGCAAAATGCAGTTATGACAGCTCGGGCGGAGATAAGGACCTCAGTCTGGCAAAATGGCTCTGCCAAAGCCCCTTTTTTGCCACACTCCCTACCCGATTGCGGCTAAAATCTGCCAGTACGATTTTTGTTATTTTTTCCGTGATCATGGGAACAAAAACGAACACTTTATAAGACGAAAGAAATTTTTGGATTTTTTTTTTTGTTGCGCCTGTGGAGTGGAATTCCATTTGGCCACTAGCGGTTTGATGGTTAACGTGCTATGTTGCTCTTTCGCCTTTGTTCTTCCTTGTTCTCTGTTGTTGTCCTTTCTCTTCTCGTCATTGTCTATCTTCAATGGAACGTTCGGGGTTATTACGCCAATTTCCTTGAACTCCAACTTCTAATTCGCGGTTTTCGCCCCTTTGTGTCTGTCTCTAGGAGCCGATGCTTGGTGCTCGTCCTGGTCGTTTTCGTGGGTATTCCTTTCTCTCCCCCCCAGCTGTGCTGGGGCTCTAACTTCTGCTCTTTGATTCATGCTGATGTTCCCTTGTTTCCTTTACTTTTTCCTTTTGCCTCTCTGTTTCTGCTGCTCGTATCTTTGTGGGAAAATGGTACACAGTTTGTTCCATTTATCTCCCCCCGAGTGTCCCGCTTTCTCTTCCTGATCTGAAACACCTCCTGGACTCTTGCCGGAGCCTGTGCTCCTGCTGGGGTGATTTCAATTGTCGTCATTCTTTTTGGGATAATGTTCTGACGAATACCAATGTCGCCTTCTTGAGCCGTTTATCCTCTCTTCTTCCCTGTCTCTTTTGAATTCTGGTGAGCTCACTCATTTGAACTCTCGACTCGCTCCCTTTCCTGTCTTGATTTCTCTTTGCTCTTCTTCTCTTTACTTAGATTTCACGTGGCAGGTTCTTGATGACCTCCACAACAGTGACCATTTCCCCATCCTTATTTCCTTTTTTCTCTTTCCGTCCTTTCCTCTCTTCCCTAGGTGGCAGTTTGCTAAAGTGGACTGGAACCTATTTACCCTCAGTGCTGCTCTCTCTGACCTCTCCCTTCTGCCTCTCCCTCACGCTCTCCTCCTTTTTCATGACACTGTCTTCAGCGCTGTCCTCCGCTCTATTCCCTCACTCTTCCTCTCGGGGTCCGCGGAAGTGCGTTCCCTGATGGAATGCAGATTGTGCTCGGGCTGTCCGCTGTAAGCATGCAGCCTGGAAGAGGCACCTCCGTCGGCAGACAGCCGATTCTTTTCTTTTCTTTCGGAGAGCGAATGCGGTGGTCCATAGGGCCATCCGTACGGCTAAACGTGAATGCTGGGCATCTTATGTTCCACAATTACGTCCGAAGCTCCCCTGCAACAGATCTGGAAGCGTATCCGCAAGATAACGGTAAGTTCGTTCCCGATGTTTCACCAGTCCTTCACCTCCGTGGTAGTCTTGTGGCGAACCCGTTGCAGGTCGCTACCGACCTGGGTTCCCACTTTTCTTCTGTTAGCTCTGGTCTTCATCTTCCCCAATCTTTCCTTTTTCGTAAACCTGTCCTTGAGTCTCGTCCTTAGGTTTCTGCACTCGTCTTCGACTTTCCTATAACGATCCCTTCTCTCTCTCTCTCTGAACTTCGTTCTGCCCTGGCCCTCTGCGGTTCTCGGCGGCGGGCTCCGATGGTATTCATTATGAGATGCTTCGCCATCTCCCTCCGTGCACGTCTCAGTATTTACTGAGTCTGTATATCGGATCTGGGAGTCATCGTCAGTCCCTGAGGACTGGCTCGATGCCGTTGCCCTCCCTGTTTGCAAACCAGGGTCTCTGGGAACTTCCCTAAGGACTTTCGCCCTATTGCCTTCACTAGTTGTGTCTGCAAACTCTTTGAACGTATAGTTAACGTTCGTCTGATGTGGTTCCTGGAACACCATCACCACCTCTCCCTTCTCAATTTGGTTCCGCAAGTGCCGCAGCACGACAGATGTCTGGTGAACTTGGAGGTAATATTCGTACTGCTTTTGCTGGGAGGACCTCCGTTGTTGCCGTCCTTTTTGACCTGGAAAAGGCTTACGACACACTTGGTGATATCATATTCTATCCCAGCTTCATTCTTTTGGCCTTCGTGGTCGACTCCCTCTCTTTCTCCGCAGCTTCCTCTCTCTTCGTTCCTTTTGGGTGCTCTTTGGTACCGCTCTCTCTGCCTCTTTTCAGCAATACAAAAGTGGTGCCTCAGGGTATTGTTCTGAGCACTACTCTTTTTCTGGTGCCCTCAATGGTCTTTTCTTCAGGTTTCTTCAGGTGTCTTCCCGCTCTCTATGTCGATGATCTTACCTTTGCTGTCAAGGTGATGGTTCGCCTCTCCTTCAACGCCGGCTTCAACTTGCGATTGATGCCGTGTCGTCTTGGGCCACCGATCATGGCTTCAAGTTTCTACTTCTAAACTTGTGCCATGTCTTTTACTCGGAAACGGGTCGTTCTTCGTCCCTCTTTGCCACTTTATGGTCATCCCCTTGAGTACAAAGATTCCGCGAAGCTTTTGGGGTTATTCCTTGACACTCGTTTGTCTGGTCTCCCATATCTCTTACCTCCGTGTTTAGTGCTCTAAGGCCTTACCCTCCTTCGGGTATTGTCCTATACTTCTTGAGGAGCGGATAGGCGCACTCTCCTTGCTTTACATTCCTCTCTCATCCTGTCTAAGCTCGATTATGGTTGCCCTGCTTACTCGTCTACTTCTCCTCCTGCTTTCGCGCCGCTGATGCTTTGCACCATACTGGGTTGCGCCTCAGTTCTGGTGCCTTCGTTCGACTCCCGTCCTTAGCTTGTATGTTGACACTGGCTTCCTCTCTCCAGGACCGCCGTGATTGCTACTGTCTTCGCTATCTTGCGCGGGTCCTTACAACATCCTTCCTCTCGCCTCTGTTGTGCTTTAACTTTTACCCCTCCTGCTGTTCCTGTTCCTCTTCACCACCTCCTCTTTCTGTCCAGTTAACTCGCTTACAGGATTCTTTTTCCGTTGGTTTTTTATGTTTCTCCTTGTGTTGTTCGTTATTTGCCCTCGTGGAGAGTCCCCCTTCGCAGTTTTGTGCATCCTTGACCCGCATCACTAAAGCTTTACCCATCCAACGGTTCTAAAACTACTTTTCCTTGAGCATTTTTCTTCTCGCTCCGCTCCGTTTCTGTCTTCACCGATGGGTCTAAGTCTGCGGAGTGTTGGCTACTCTGTTGTTTATCCTGATCACACTTATATGTGTCGCTTACCTCCGGAGACTAGCATCTTTACAGCGGAGCTTTATGCTATTCTCTATGCTCTTCGTCTCCTGCTTTCTTGTTGTCAATCTTCCTTTGTAGTGTTGACTCTCGTAGTGCCCTCATGGTTCTCGGGTCCTTTAATCCGGTTCATCCAGTAGTTGTCGAGATCCAGCATTGGCTGTTTCTTGTTCACAGTAAATTTAAGTTGGTTAGTTTTGTTGGGTTCCCAGCCATATTGTGTGTGTCTTAAATGAGCGTGCGGATGCTGTCGCCAAGGAAGCTGTCTGCTCTTGTCCATCTCTCGTAAAGGTATTCCATATTCCGACTTTTACTCGGTTATCCATTCCTCATCCTTACTGTTGGCAGGCTTCTTGGTCGTCTGTTACTGGTAACAAACTACGTACTCTTAAATGTTGTGTTTCCTCGTGGCCGTCCTCCTACCACTGTAACCGCGATGGAAACAGCTCTGGCGAGGTTGCGTATTGGCCATACTCGCTTAACCCATGGTATCTTGATGGAGCGCCACCTGCTCCTTATTGTCCTAATTGCATTGTCCTTCTTACGGTCATGCATGTCCTCCTTGAATGTCCTGACTTCCAGGACGAGCGTGTGTCTTGCTTTCCGATGGCCCCTCGCGGTCGCCTGTCCCTCAATGGAATTCTTGGTGACTCGGATACTTTTGATATCGTACGCCTTATGCGTTTTTGTTCTTGTATTGGATCCTTGGGTATATTTAGCGCCCTCTGATTATTCCGCACGTTTGATGGTGCTACATAGTCTTCTCGGTTTGGTGCCTTGTTTTGATAATTACTTACTGATTGACTCATTGCAGTGCACAGTGCACCGATCTCGTGCACAGGCCCTATCTCTGTTAACCCTGGATAGTAAACTGCCATGTTGGGTATCTCCAGGATGCTCACTTAACCAGGAATACGTTTATAATACGGAGGCCACCGTATGTCCAGGCAGGAAGTAGATACAGGGAAAGCATACTTGCTACAGGGTCAGTGAGTACACAGGAGGTGCCAGCTGTGAGAGAGTAGGGAAAGATGCCAGCGAGGCAACAGACTGTTTTTGGGTCAGCCTTAAACTGTGCAATGGAGAATAACAACTATGACGTGGTTGCGATGTGTTCATGTCTCCTCTGCTACTGATCAGGAACATAAATATGAGTGGTTTTCGCTCCTTGCTGCAAATGCCATTGGTAAATTGTAATCCTTGTGTGTGTCCACTGAGCTGCCCTGCAGCCGCTGGACAAGAGCATTCACATAAGGAGCCGTGCACAGAGGAAGTGTCTTGTGCTGTCATCGGGCCTGGTTGATACCTGGTTGATGGGGTTCTGGGAGTTCTTCTACTCCCCAAGCCCGGCCCGAGGCCAGGCTCGACTTGTGAGAGTTTGATCCACCAGGCTGTTGCTTGGAGCGGCCCGCAGAGCCACATACCCACCACAGCCCGGCTGATCCGGGACTTCTCTTAGGAAACAGTCCAGTTTTCTCTTGAAGATGTCCACGGTTGTTCCGGCAATATTTCTTATAGTCGCTGGGAGGACGTTGAACAACCGCGGACCTCTGATGTTTATACAGTGTTCTCTGATTGTGCCTATGGCACCTCTGCTCTTCACTGGTTCAATCTTGCATTTTCTTCCATATCGTTCACTCCAGTACGTTGTTATTTTACTGTGTAGATTTGGGACCTGGCCCTCCAGTATTTTCCACGTGTATATTATTTGGTATCTCTCTCGTCTCCTTTCTAGAGAGTACATTTGGAGAGCTTTGAGACGATCCCAATAATTTAGGTGTTTTATCTCGTCTATGCGTGCCGTATATGTTCTCTGTATTCCCCTCTATTTCAGCAATCTCTCCTGCTCTGAAGGGGGAAGTGAGTACTGAGCAGTATTCGAGACGGGACAACACAAGTGACTTGAAGAGTACAACCATTGTGATGGGATCCCTGGATTTGAAAGTTCTCGTAATCCATCCGATCATTTTTCTGGCTGATGCGATATTTGCTTGGTTATGCTCCCTAAACGTTAGATCGTCGGACATCATTATTCCCAAATCCTTGACATGCTGTTTTTCTACTATGGGAAGATTTGATTGTGTTTTGTACCCTGTATTATGTTTCAGATCCTCATTTTTGCCGTACCTGAGTACCTGAAATTTATCACTGTTAAACATCATATTATTCTGCTGCCCAATCGAAAACTTTGTTGACATCTGTTTGTAGTTTTTCAATGTCTTCAGCAGAGGTAATTTTCATGCTGATTTTTGTGTCATCTGCGAAGGATGACACGAAGCTGTGACGTGTATTTTTGTCTATATCAGATATGAGAATAAGGAACAGTAGCGGTGCAAGGACTGTACCTTGAGGTACAGAGCTTTTAACATCGCTTGGACTCGATTTTATCTGATTGACTGTTACTCTTTGTGTTCTGTTCGACAGGAAATTGAGTATCCAGCGTCCTACTTTCCAGTTATTCCCATTGACCTCATTTTGTGAGCTATCACCCCATGGTCACATTTGTCGAAAGCCTTTGCAAAGTCTGTGTATACAACATCTGCATTTTGCTTTTCTTCTAGGGCTTCTGTGATTTTGTCATAGTGGTTGAGTAACTGTGACAGACAGGATCTTCCCGCTCTAAATCCATGTTGTCCTGGATTGTGCAATTCATTGTTTTCCATAAAACTAGAAATTTGATTCCTAATCACTCTTTCAAACACTTTTATTATGTGTGATGTTAGTGCAACTGGCCTATAATTTTTTGCCAAGGCTTTACTCCCCCCCTTGTGCAACGGAGCTATATCTGCAGATTTAAGTGCTGCTGGTATCTCCCCTGTACAGGCTCTTTCTCCATATTACGCTGAGTGCTCTCGCTACTGGTACTTTACATTTCTTTATGAATATTGAATTCCATGAGTCAGGCCCAGGGGCTGAGTGCATGGGCATATTGTCAATTTCTCTTTCAAAACCGCTCTAATCCGCTTATGACTGAAACGTCGATATATGCAATAAAAACAGAACTTCTCCCTTTTCAAATCTTACTCAGTGTATTAACGAGAAAACAAATAGTTGATTAAAAATTAATATTTAAGGTTAATTCTAATCAATTAAGTGTTTGCATCATTTTATCGTATGTATAATGAACTAATAACAATAAACTAAAAATTCAGAAAAACTTGGAAAAAAGGCAAAATATTGCCTAATTCGGTGATATTTTGTTTAAATCAAATAAATAAAAAGTGGATGATAAAAGTCAAAATATTGCTAAATTCGATGATTTTTAGTACAAAACAAAATGCAAGAAAACTTGCTTAAAAGTGCAATATAATGCGAAATTTTGAGATTTGAAGGCCAAATCACATATCATAGAAAACATGAAGTAGTATCGAAATATTGGAAAATCGAATATTTTTACGTAAAATCACACCACATGAAACTTGAAAAAAGTCACGATATTACCAAATTGAGGATTTTAACTTCAAATCATAAAGCGAATTTTCGTATTAATTAGATCTTAGAAAAGACATGAAAATGTTGTTTCCAATACAAATGATGAAAATCAATGTGTTTTCATTAGAATTAACTAAAATGTTCCTGATTTTCCGTTTGTATTACCGATGAAGAGGTTCACGTAAGACCGCTCTAATCCGCCTGAAACGTCGATATATGCAATAAAAACAGAACTTCTCCCCTTTTCAATATCTTTCTCTGTGTGTTAACGAGAAAAAAATAGTTGATTGAAAATGAAGTATTTAAGGTTAATTTCTAATCAATTATGTGTTTGCATCATTTTTATCGTATATTTAATGAATTAATAACAATAAACTGAAAATTCAGAAAAACTTGAAAAAACGGCAAAATATTGCCTAATTCGATGATATTTTGTTTAAATCACAAAAAGAAAAAGGTGATGATAAACGTCAAAATATTGCTAAATTCGATGATTTTTAGTACAAAACAGAATGCAAGAAAACTTGCTTTAAAGTGCAATATAATGCGAAATTTTGAGATTTGAAGGCCAAATCACATATCGTGAGAAAACATGAAGTAGTATCGAAATATTGGTAAAATCGAATATTTTTACGTAAAATCACACTACATGAAAACTTGAAAAAGTCACTATATTACAAATTTGAGGATTTTAACTTCAAATCATAAAGCGAGTTTTCGTATTAATTAGATCCTAGAAAAGACATATGAAATGTGTTTCCAATACAATGATGAAAATCAATGTGTTTTCATTAGAATTAACTAAATGTTCCTGATTTTCCGTTTATATTACCGATGGAAGATGTACACGTAAAACAGCTCTAATCCGCCTGAAACGTCGATATATGCAATAAAAACAGAACTTCTCCCCTTTTCTCAGTGTATTAACGAGAAACAAATAGTTGATTAAAAATTAAATATTTAAGGTTAATTTCTAATCAATTATGTGTTTGCATCATTTTTATCGTATATTTAATGAATTAATAACAATAAACTGAAAATTCAAAAACGTGAAAAAACGGCAAAATATTGCCTAATTCGGTGATATTTTGTTTAAATCACAAAAGAAAAAGGTGATGATAAACGTCAAAATATTGCTAAATTCGATGATTTTAGTACAAAACAAATGCAAGAAAACTTGCTTAAAGTGCAATATAATGCGAAATTTTGAGATTTGAAGGCCAAATCACATATCGTGAGAAAACATGAAGTAGTATCGAAATATTGGTAAAATCGAATATTTTTACGTAAATCACACCACATGAAAACGTGAAAAAGTCACTATATTACCAAATTTGAGGATTTTAACTTCAAATCATAAAGCGAGTTTTCGTATTAATTAGATCCTAGAAAAGACATACGAAAATGCTGTTTCCAATACAAATGATAAAAATCATTGTGTTTCATTAGAATAACTAAATGTTCCTGATTTTCCGTTTATATTACCGATGAAAGATGTACACGTAAAACCGCTCTAATCCGCTGAAACGTCGATATATGCAATAAAAACCGAACTTCTCCCCTTTTCAATATCTTCAGTGTTTTAACGAGAAACAAATAGTTGATTGAAATGAAGTATTTAAGGTTAATTTCTAATCAATTATGTGTTTGCATCATTTTTATCGTATATTTAATGAATTAATAACAATAACTGAAAATTCAGAAAAACGTGAAAAAACGGCAAAATATTGCCTAATTCGATGATATTTTGTTTAAATCACAAAAGAAAAAGGGATGATAAACGTCAAAATATTGCTAAATTCGATGATTTTTAGTACAAAACAGAATGCAAGAAACTTGCTTTAAAGTGCAATATAATGCGAAATTTTGAGTTGAAGGCCAAATCACATATCGTGAGAAAACATGAAGTAGTATCGAAATATTGGTAAAATCGAATATATTTTACGTAAATCACAACATGAAAACGTGAAAAAAGTCACTATATTACCAAATTTGAGGATTTTAACTTCAAATCATAAAGCGAGTTTTCGTATTAATTAGATCCTAGAAAAGACATATGAAAATGTTTTTCCAATACAAATGATGAAAATCAATGTGTTTCATTAGAATTAACTAAATGTTCCTGAATTTCCGTTTATATTACGATGAAAGATGTTACGTAAAACCGCTCTAATCCGGCTGAAACGTCGATATATGCAATAAAAACAGAACTTCTCCCTTTTTCAAGTATATTAACGAGAAACAAATAGTGATTGAAAATTAAATATTTAAGGTTAATTTCTAATCTATTATGTGTTTGCATCATTTTATCGTATATTTAATGAATAATAACAATAAACTGAAAATTCAGAAAAACGTGAAAAAACGGCAAAATATTGCCTAATTCGGTGATTTTTGTTTAAATCACAAAAAGAAAAAGGTGATGATAAACGTCAAAATATTGCTAAATTCGATGATTTTTAGTACAAAAAGAATGCAAGAAAACTTGCTTAAAATGCAATATAATGCGAAATTTTGAGATTTGAAGGCCAAATCACATATCGTGAGAAAACATGAAGTAGTATCGAAAATATTGGTAAAATCGAATATTTTTACGTAAAATCACACCACATGAAAACTTGAAAAAGTCACTATATTACCAAATTTAGGATTTTAACTTCAAATCATAGAGCGAGTTTTCGTATTAATTAGATCCTAGAAAAGACATACGAAATGCTGTTTCCAATACAAATGATAAAAATCATTGTGTTTTCATTAGAATTAACTAAAATGTTCCTGATTTTCCGTTTAATTACCGATGGAAGATGTACACGTAAAACCGCTCTAATCCGCTGAAACGTCGATATGCAATAAAAACAGAACTTCTCCCTTTTCAATATCTTACTCAGTGTTTTAACGAGAAACAAATAGTTGATTGAAAATTAATATTTAAGGTTAATTTCTAATCAATTAATGTGTTTGCATCATTTTATCGTATGTATAATGAATAATAACAATAAACTGAAAATTCAGAAAAACGTGAAAAACGGCAAAATATTGCCTAATTCGGTGATATTTTGTTTAAATCAATAATAAAAGGGGATGATAAACGTCAAAATATTGCTAAATTCGATGATTTTTAGTACAAAACAAAATGCAAGAAAACTTGCTTAAAAGTGCAATATAATGCGAAATTTTGAGATTTGAAGGCCAAATCACATATCGTAGAACACTGAAGTAGTATCGAAATATTGGTAAAATCGAATATTTTTACGTAAATCACACCACATGAAAACTTGAAAAAAGTCACGATATTACCAAATTGAGGATTTTACTTCAAATCATAAAGCGAAGTTTTCATATTAATTAGATCTTAGAAAAGACATGAAAATGTTGTTTCCAATACAAATGATGAAAATCAATGTGTTTTCATTAGAATTAACTAAAATGTTCCTGATTT
>WNGS01078823.1:0-13025 GCA_020271785.1 Procambarus virginalis | reverse complement strand
TTGTCCTTGGTGGAAGGCGTTGTGTACTGTGGAGGATTCCGTGAGAATTAAAGTCAGTTTAACGTCACCGGGGGTCACGATTTACTTAACGAGGTCACTTGTTCGTTGAACATTGTTGATTACGCGTAGAGACGTGTAAAGGCAACAGTCACAGTGAAGTTCACGCCGTGGAGGGATTGTGGAATTGTCAAGTAGACTAACGTAGTGTTAACGATTTAACGAGCTGTCGTTATTGATTGATTAACGTAAGGGGTTGATCGGTCTGTTATGATCGGAGTCAATTGCGCTGTAATTAAGCTGCTGTAATTCGTTGGACTGATCAGATCTGTCTGTGGACAGAGTGATTAAGCACTCGTAGCTAATTAAGGAGAATTAGTAACCGCCACTTAGTGATTCACCAGGTGTTGATGTTGTTGTTTACACGTAGTGTGTTTTAACCTTGTGTGTGTACAGTAGTCTACCCTCGTTAGGTAATCTTGTCGTAAGACCGAAGTGAACTGTCAGTTGAGAGACAGTAGGCTTTATCAATACTCGTCCTGAATTAATAGCTGTTGTATTCAGTAATTAATTGGGAATTACTCCCGAATGCTTGACTTTCAAGTTGATGTATTATTAATTGATTTACGAGTTATTGTTCCATTTAAGTGTCGTTGTGACACGTGTGTGTTAACGTAATTGTTTAAATTCATTAGAGTAACTTTTGTTGATTGTCCTGAGAGACAAGTGTTAACGTAAGATTTTTATAAGGTTATCATTCTTGGATTAACCGCCTTGTTACTTGGTACCCCTCGTTGAGAGCAGCGAGCGCCAGTCAAGTTTAGTGATTAGAGTATTGTTCCCGTGAAGCCGTGACAATATTGATTGCAAGCTTGCGTCACCAGTGGGCACCACCACTTTGTTCAGTTAGTGTCATTGTTTCAGTCAGCGACGACGGAAGGATCCCGTGGGTCCATCAGGCTGTTGATTAGCTGTTCTTGAATGTGCCACTGGGGTGACAGTAAAGTAACGTCAATTCACTGTGTAGTAGTTCTAGTTTATTTTGTGAATAAATTTGTTTGTTATAGAAAACGGTCGTTTACGTCAAACCTTCCAATATTACTGCCCCACATTTCATGTTCTGCAACGCTTTGCCTGCTTATGTTCATATCAAGTCTGTATCTAAAGCTCGAGTCCTTGCACAGCACCACACTTCTATAAATACGAAGTGAGAATCCGTCGGCTACCTTTATTAGTTGTCAACTAGGAGGAGCCAGCGACCTAAGTGACAGGTGTTACCCGGTGGTTTCGCCTGGCGGTTTGCTCCGCGTCCTATGATCTTAGGCTTTAAGATTAAATATCTGCCACTGGCAGCTCTTGCTGTTTAAGGTCTGCCTCTCTTGCGAGGTAGTTACGATTAACGTAACATCAATAGGACTTACTTTCTTTTGATAATCAAAGAAAAAAAATTCTCACACTTCTGGCGCCCAACGTGGGGCTGTGTCACTTGGTTCGAGCCCATGCACGGACTTTTGATCACTAAAGTAAAAAGTCTCAAATTGCAGAACACATTGTTGGGTGTGCAGTATTGTTGGGGTTGTGTTGTCACAGTTGTCACAAGTAGGTACACACACCAACACACACTGTCAGTATGTTTGGGGATTGCAGGGACAGTACGTGTATCTGTATATTACTACCTATGGCAGAACACCAGATGATGCGGTATCACGGATGTTTACACGGAGGAGGACGTGAAGTACGTGAAGACACACGGCCTGGGTGAAGCGGGTACACCAGGCAGGGTAGGTCAGGAGTTGCCAGCACTCCATGACACTAGGGACACGTCAGAGAGAGAAGCGTCACCTGAAGGCATAATGCTAGTTTCGCTTCGGCGAACGAAAGTCGAGAAATGATTTAGAGGATGAGGAAAATCCCTAGCCGACTTTCGTGTAGTAGACGTGGCAGGAGGTGAAAGAAGTAGTACGCCTCAGGATCTTAGTGGGAGGTCGCGCCCTCACCAAAGAATTCCTATAGAAACCTTCGCGGAAGGTAGTGTTTCATCAGCAGGTAGGTCGATGCAAGAATCGCCAGCCAGAATGGGGACTGTACAACCCCAGGCGGATTCACCTTAGATATGCTGCGAGAACAGCTAGGTTAATGGGTCTCCCAGCAACTGAGAGTCTAAGTTTGTGATGGAAATGTGGAATACCCATCAGGAGAGAGAGAACCGGTTGGAGATTGCAAAGGTGCAATCCACAGCTGGGAAGGGAAACCAAACCCCCCACGAGCCCGGCCCAGATGGGCCAGTTGTTAAGATAAAAATGCCTAATCTTATAGCTTTCGATGAGCAAGTGGATTCAATGGATGCATACATTGACCGCTTCGAACGCAGAGCAACGGAAGGGAAGTGGAGTAGGTCAACCTGGCCCAACGCTAGCTTCATTGTTGAAGGGAGAGCATTAAGTATATACCAGAGTTTGGGAACTCCCATGTGCAACGACTATGATGCACTGAAGCGAGCCTTAATGAAAGGCTATGGCATTTCGGCCGATGGAATGATGAGGACATTCCGCCAGATTAGAGTACGTCAAGGGGAGACGTACCGGCCATGTTGCAGAGGCTAGAGTCGAGCCTCAAGCGCTATTTTGAGTTGAACAACGCCGTCGTTCCGGAAGACAATACGTTGTTTGAGCTGATGACTAGAGAACAGTTCCTGGAGGCAGTGGAACCTGTGCTCCGTGCTAAACTCAAGAAAATGAGATAGTCTCTAATGAGGCTATGGCAGAATGTGCTGACAGGTGGGCTGAGGCACACAGACCTAGACAGGGAGGTTCATCTGAGAACCGACGTCATGACCAAGCCTCAGGGAGCGGGGCTAGGCCTAAAGAGAGTAAGTCTAGAGAAGCCATAAGCCACCTAAGGTCCGTGGACCCCTCTGTTATACTTGCACCTGCCAGGTCACAAGGCAGCTCAGTGTAAGAAGGGCAAGCGTGCAGAAAAGGGGGGAACACACATGCACAGATTGCTGGTCTGGGTGCCCACGAGGAGGTGATCCTCTGGAGTACACCCTGGAGACAGCAAAAGGTTTATGTTAATGGTAAGTGGACCAAGGTCTTTCGAGACAGAGGAGCTACCACTCATATGGTCCGAGAGAGCCTAGTCAAGCCTGGACGAGACAGGCAGGACCATTCATGTAAGATACCCTGATGGTACCCAGAGAGACATGATCGAGGTATCCCTGATTGTTGACACACCATATGTAAAGGTAAAATACGAGCGGTGAAATGCAAGGACGCTGTATATGGGTTGTTGTTGGGAAACGCCCCTGGAGTGTCAAATCGTAAGAGTCGGTCCTGTGGAAGTGACTCACAGAGAACGGGACCCACACCAGCTGGAGGTGACGTCACGCGCCAGTCAGCTGGTAGCCAAGCCATGGCTGCCTCCCCGCTAAGGAACAGAGGCAGCAGGCGCAAGGAAACGGGGGAAGCCTGCTCCTTTCCGCCAACAGAAAACGGGATCTAGTTCAAAGGGACCCGCGCGGTCCGCTCCAGCTGGTAGCCAAGTCACGGTCGCCACTACCCAGCCCAAGGAACAGAGGCGGCAGGGTAGAGGAAGTAAGAAATCTTCAAAGCGGAATCGGGAGGGGACAGGGCTAGTTCCCCACCCAGTACACACTGCATTTATTGCAGGGGTGTCAGTCATCAGTGATGACAGCGAGGTAGGTCAGCCACGATTGTTTAATCGCAAACAGAACGAGACATACAAAGATGTAAAGATTAGCGATCGACTGACTCCAGAACAGAGTACACAGGCCAGACAGCTGACGAAGGAGTTCAGTGGCGTACTCTCGGATGTTACCAAGGTAGCTAATGTGGAAGGTTACCGAGTACCGCTAATGGAAAGACAGGCGGTACGCACCAAACCTTATCCTGTTCCCCATCACCTAGTCCCCCAGGTCAGGGCTGAACTGAAGGAGATGGAAAGAGAAGGTGTAATTGAAAAGTCTACTTCCCCCTATTCCAGCCCCATGGTGATAGTGAAGAAACCTGAGGGGGGAGTAAGGATTTGTCTCGACTTCAGGAAATTGAACTCGGTCATAGAGTTCGATGCAGAACCCATGTTTAATCAAGATGAGATTTTCGCTAGGCTAGCGCCAAGCAAGTATTTCTCGAAGCTGGATCTGACGAAGGGATTCTGGCAGATCCCACTGCATCACGATAGCAAAAGATGCACAGCTTTTATGACTAGTGAGGGGCTGTATCAATTCACTGTTCTCCCATTTGGGCTGGTGAATGCCCCCGCAGTGTTCAACAGGACTATGAGGAAGATCCTGGGGGGCATCGAAGGAGTGGAAGTATTTGTGGATGATGTACTTATTCACTCTACCACTTGGGAGGAGCATCTGCAGCTCCTGAGACAGGTATTCTCACGGCTGCAAGGAGTTGGCATGGTCGCCAAACCTACCAAGTGTGAGGTGGGATGCGCCGAGGTCAAGTACCTGGGGCATGTGATCGGTGGAGGCTGTTCCAAGCCTCTACCTGATAAGGTACAGAAGATACAGGATGCTGTACCACCCACCACCAAGACGCAGGTGAGGTCATTCCTTGGTCTGGTGGGTTACTACAGGAAGTTCATTCCGGACTTCGCCTCTGTAGCCTATCCCTTAACAGAGTTGACAAAGAAGGCTGCTCCTAATAAGGTCAACTGGACGGGGGAGGAAGGCGCTTCTTTTGCTTGCTTGAAAAAGAAGATGGTCGAGCAGCCTATCTTGAGGCTGCCCGACGAGGATAAGGAATACATCCTCAGAACTGATGCTTCCAACACAGGAGTGGGAGCCGTACTTCTGCAGGAGCATGACGGCCTAGTGTGGCCGGTCGCCTACTACAGCCGGAAGTTGAGTGACGTAGAGCGTCGGTACTCGACAGTCGAGCGGGAACTGTTGGCAGCTGTGGTAGGCATTAAAAAATTCTATCAGTATGTGTATGGAAGGCGGTTTACCTTCCAAGTAGACCATCAGCCTCTGAGCCACTTGGGTACATTAAAGAACTCTAATCCTAGGATTATGCGGTGGGCCCTATTCTTACAACAGTTTAAGTTCAGGGTCGAGTACATCAAGGGGACGGAGAATGTGGGTGCTGATTGGTTGAGCAGGTCGCACACGCCAGAGGAGCAGGTTAGTGACCCGGTGCTCAGTGAGGTAAGCGGTCTGCACTTAACAGCTGAGGAACGTGATGATGCGTCATCAAGGCCAGAGGAGAGTGAAGATAGTGCCTCTCCGGGTAGTCCATCCCAAGGTGTTGCTAGTGTGTCCGGTATGACACAGACTGAAGCCGGAGCTGCAGAGCTTGGGGTCCAGCCTAGCTTCGAGGCGTCGAGCCGGCTAGAGCCTGGCCCTGAAGCCGAGCACCCCTCCGCGCCTAAGTCAGGTAACACTACCCAGGACGAACCGGAGGAGTCACCCCAAGTCTCTCAGGGCGACGACGCATAGAAAACGGAGTCTCTACCCACTACTACCCAGCCGGAAGTGAGCTGTCAAAGTGTATGTGACAGCTCGTGCACAGTGCACCCTCGAGCTGGTAAAATGGTGGGGTGTATTTCGCTTCCAGTGAAATAAACCCTTAGTGGGAGGTTGATGTCAGGAGACATATTTTTCCTGCTCTCTCGTGCACTGAATGAAGTACGAAATTGCATAGTGCACCAGTGATGTGCACCATGATTCAACTTTCTGATTATAAACTTTTCCACAGTCGTGTTGGGTGTCAATGGACAGCCCAGGACATATGCTAGCTAGTGATGTCATTCTGATCGCTGTATCAGGTCTGTGAAGGAAATTACAGGAGGGAGTTGATTTCAGGGAGATTTGGTACAATTCAAGTGTAGAGAGGGAGGTATGGGGGGTTAACGGCTGTAGACCAACCCCCCTATCACGTGTCCACCTCGTGAGCGAGGGGGGTAGCGTCATGGGCAGGTGCGCCATTGGCCGAGGCCCTGGGCCTCAGGAATGCTGAACCGTGATTGGTCAAGACGCTGAGGGGTACCACATGGTACGCTTGAGGCCGACTTGGCGGGAAAAAGTCATTCTTACCTCATACGCTTGCTAGGGGAGACGTATCTTCCCGTGCTAGGCCAAGCCACGGGAAATACCGCCTGCAACGTTACTAAAGTCACGCCTATATTCTTGCTATCTTGCCGTGTGCCGTCCGTAAGAATCCGGTAATCGGGAAGGTGCATGAACCGTACCAGTGTGAACTTTGTCGCCTAAGCGCGGGATAGTGAGACGCCATCTTAGAGCAACTGGACTAGGTGAGGCCGTTAATTATCGCGCTAGGATAGTGACATCAGCCGTCTAACGCATCTGTGCGTGAAGGTACTGCAGTGAGACGTGCTAGAGAAGGTTTCAGTGTTATGAGAGAAACCTGAAATACGAAACTCTGAGAAAACGAACGAACAGTGTAGAACTCTGTCTCGTGTACCGTGTAGCACCGTGTACCGTCGTATCCTGGGGTACCTTGTCAAGTGGAAGGGCGTGGTACCGCATCCCCGCTGTGTATATCTGTTGTGCGCACACCCTGGTCGGCCAAGGCCTGAGTGCCCGCGACACCTGGTCGCTGTGTGTGGAGCTAAAACCCGTGGTCGACGACCCTGTGCTCCACCTGACCACGTGTAGGAAGTGAGGACGTCTACGTCATCATCCAGCAGCAGCAGTGGGAGTGCATGAGGGTGACGAATGTATGAGTGTGTGTAGCGGGCCCGCATGTGATGTAAGTACAGTACACTGTTTCAGTTTGGGTAATAAAACTCTGAAGCTGGGTTCGTCCCCAGTGTTCCGTCTATCCTCTGTCCCTGTGACCACCTAGTGAGGTGAATGGGAATTGGAGACGTGTGAGTTACCCTGTTTGACGTCACCAAGTTGAGGTTGGGCCCAACTGTGATTTTGACGTGTGTGAGGACACAGAGAGACACATCCAGTGGTGGAGTACAGTGAGTTAATTGCTTCTATGTTCTCTATGTACCGTGTATGTAATTTGCTGTAATTTGATTCCCTTTTTCAGCAGTGAAAGTGGTAACAGGGAGGTTTCCCTTGGTTATAAATAATTTTCATTATTATATTGGCCAGCGCTTATTTTACTGTTGTGTGGTGGTAAAGTGTGAATTATTGGGGAATAATTTACTGGGTAATCATTTACAAGTTTTGCCGTGAGTGGCAAGGATGTACTGTGTTGTACTGTGATGTACTGTGTTGTACCGTGTGTAAACCGTAGACAAGTTTGTCCTTGGTGGAAGGCGTTGTGTACTGTGGAGGATTCCGTGAGAATTAAAGTCAGTTAACGTCACCGGGGGTCACGATTTACTTAACGAGGTCACTTGTTCGTTGAACATTGTTGTGATTAACGTAGAGACGTGTAAAGGCAACAGTCACAGTGAAGTTCACGCCGTGGAGGAATTGTCAAGTGAAGACTAACGTAGTGTTAACGATTTAACGAGCTGTCGTTAATTGATTGATTAACGTAAGGGGTTGATCGGTCTGTTATGATCGGAGTCAATTGCGCTGTAATTAAGCTGCTGTAATTCGTTGGACTGATCAGATCTGTCTGTGGACAGAGTGATTAAGCACTCGTAGCTAATTAAGGAGAATTAGTAACCGCCACTTAGTGAATTCACCAGGTGTTGATGTTGTTGTTTACACGTAGTGTGTTGTAACCTTGTGTGTGTACAGTAGTCTACCCTCGTTAAGGTAATCTTGTCGTAAGACCGGAAGTGAACTGTCAGTTGAGAGACAGTAGGCTTTATCAATACTCGTCTGAATTAATAGGCTGTTGTATTCAGTAATTAATTGGGAATTACTCACCGAATGCTTGACTTTCAAGTTGATGTAATTAATTGATTTACGAGTTATTGTTGCCATTTAAGTGTCGTTGTGACACGTGTGTGTTAACGTAATTGTTTAAATTCATTAGAGTAACTTTTGTTGTTGATTGTCCTGAGAGACAAGTGTTAACGTAAGATTTTTATAAGGGGTTATCATTCTTGGATTAACCGCCTTGTTACTTGGTACCTCGTTGAGAGCAGCGAGCGCCAGTCAAGTTTAGTGATTAGAGTATTGTTCACCGTGAAGCCGTGACAATATTGATTGCAAGCTTGCGTCACCAGTGGGCACCACTTTGTTCAGTTAGTGTCATTGTTCAGTCAGCGACGACGGGAAGGATCCCGTGGGTCCATCAGGCTGTTGATTAGCTGTTCTTGAATGTGCCACTGGGGTGACAGTAAAGTAACGTCAATTCACTGTGTAGTAGTTCTAGTTTATTTTGTGAATAAATTGTTTGTTATAGAAAACGGTCGTTTACGTCAAACCTTCCAATATTACTGCCCCACATTTCATGTTCTGCAACGCTTTGCCTGCTTATGTTCATATCAAGTCTGTATCTAAAGCTCGAGTCCATTGCACAGCACCACACTTCTATAAATACGAAGTGAGAATCCGTCGGCTACCCTTTATTAGTTGTCAACTAGGAGGAGCCAGCGACCTAAGTGACAGGTGTTACCCGGGTGGTTTCGCCTGGCGGTTTGCTCCCGCGGTCCTATGATCTTAGGCTTTAAGATTAAATATCTGCCACTGGCAGCTCTTGCTGTTTAAGGTCTGCCTCTCTTGCGAGGTAGTTACGATTAACGTAACATCAATAGGACTTACTTTCTTTTGATAATTGTCAAAGAAAAAAAATCTCACACACGGTACAGTGACCACCGCACAATTGATCCCCCGTGTACCTTTAAGGGTGCTCTTGGACGTCAGGGTTCGAATCCTGGTCGGGTTATATATATATATATATATATATATATATATATATATATATATATATATATATATATATATATATATATATATATGACAATGTCAGCTCTAAGAAAGAAAGCTGGCAGCTCTAGGGTCCCTTGTTGTTTCAATGACAACAATTCAATTCAATATGTTATATATATATATATATATATATATATATATATATATATATATATATATATATATATATATATATATATATATATATATATATATTGAATTGAATTGATGTCATTGAAACAAAAAGGGACCCTAGAGCTGCCAGCTTTCTTTTCCAGCGCCTCAGCGTGGCATATAGTCCTGGGGACCATTCAGGCTTGTTCGCATATATATATATATATATATATATATATATATATATATATATATATATATATATATATATATATATAACCCGACCAGGATTCGAACCCTGACGTCCAAGAGCACCCTTAAAGGTACACGGGGGATCAATTGTGCGGTGGTCACTGTACCGTGTAAGTTTAGGGATGATCCTGAACGTCATAGGTACTAAAATAAAGAAAAAAAAAATACTAAAAATATAAATATATTATTCAAAATTTGTATAAATCATGTGAATTTAAATTACTATAAAATAACACCCAAGCTAAATTGTATTCAAAGTAAAAAGCAAAAATGGAACAGATCAGAAAAATTAAACATAACAACAATATACCACAACAAAACTTAAATCAGTTCCTAAATTCCTGAGTCTAAGACTCAGAATCTTTCAACTCCGGTCTCAGTCTCGCTATCATCTTTGTCTTCTTTGCGAACGGATTTAACATATACTAACAATTTTCCCCCAAAAATGCAGATGATTTAAGCAATAAGCGGCGGCTTTAATAACGCACCAGTGGTTGAAAGACCTCAATAGCCCTTAATTGGTTGACAGACTTTAAGCCCAACACTTAACCAACCGTACAGTCACCTGTGGTTGATTGTTCAATAAATCCCTTAACTATACGTTTAACACATCTCTCACCCTGTCCACGGAGGACAGAAGAAAATGTATATATGTTGGTTAGCATTGTAAATATGTGGCCACGTCTGTGGTAGAAAATAATAATAATAAAAAAAACTTAACCAACCCTACTAAATCATAAACAATGAAACCTACGTTAGGTGAGGTCACCTAACCTCGCTTTACTAAAGTGAATATTAACCTACATTATACTTAAGGTATGAGATATACCTGAGCTCATCTCATTAGCGAAGAGTTTCAGGTGGTTTGTCCGTCTTCCGACCGCCTTATAAGCAATCTTGATTATGTCTGGAAAGTGCAACATTTTGGTTCGTGTTATAGTCTTATGGCCAATAAAAATAGCGTGGCGTGTTTACCAGCACGTGATTGGCCGCCGGTAAGAGTTGATAACAATGGTAGCGAGAATATGGAGTTGGTTCGGGCTCCTGGCAGCAGCACGCCTGTATTTACAAGATTAATTTTTCTCAATTACCTCTCAGACTTCAGAAAACGTCTTCCAAATTCCTAGTCGGTAGTGCGACGGCCTCGCCTCATGCGAGGTAGGTGTTCGATCCCCCTCGATGATCTCAATGGTTGGGTCCACATAACCATATAGCCTTGTTAGCATTTTCTCCAAATAATTACCTAATCTTCATTTAATCAGAGGTTTTATCAGCACTAACTCTCCTCCATTCCTAGTTCAAGATGATAATCAAAACTTGTGGGAATGTTGAGAAGAATGACATATAAAAACATGTGATCGCATACTTATATATCTTGACAATTGCACTGTATGTGTAGAATGTGTGACCTTTTAAACAGATAACTGACAACACATCAATAACATTACATATCATCATAAGCCCAAGACGCAACGTTCTTGAGAATAAAGAAGATGCAGAAAGAGTCAAGATCACACACTCTTAGAGGCCAGCGATGCTATAATGTTTCCAAAAAAATCCTAAGCTCTTTTGAGAGCTGTGTTTATATATATTAAAAAAAGATTAATTAAAAAATACAATTATAAGTGATCTAATAGTTACATATATAGTTTATTTGGTTATAATTGTTTGCATAACTCATTACTTTATTTTCAATATATATATATATATATATATATATATATATATATATATATATATATATATATATATATATATATATATATATATATATATATATATATATATATATATATATATGCGGAAAAAACACAAAGAAATGGAGAAGAGAGATGAACGTTTCGACTCGCGAAAGTCGTTGTCAACATCAGACATCAGATTGCAGTCTGATGTTGACAACGACTTTCGCGAGTCGAAACGTTCATCTCTCTTCTCCATTTCTTTGTGGTTTTTCCGCATACAAATGATCAGTGTTTAGTGATCGTCAATTGCATATATATATATATATATATATATATATATATATATATTATATATATATATATAACTAAGAACTCTTTGACCCGGCCAGGATTCGAACCCATGCCGTCCAGGATCACCCCTAAACGTACACAGTACCGTGACCACCGCACCAATGATCGTCTATAAGGATTCGTCAGTCATGGCTCTTATTAACTAACTCCCTGACTGACCAACCCCCTACGACACTCTTGGATCCATTTGGGTACAGTTTTTCATCAAATTCTGGCGCATGCACGGGCCGCACTGATTCTAACATGTGTGAGAAAGCTGCATGGACGCGCAAGCCCTATGTCACTAAGAACTCTTTGACCCAGCCAGGATTCGAACTCATGCCGTCCAGGATCACCCCTAAACGTACACAGTACCGTGACCACCGCCACAATGATCGTCTATCGAGACGATCATTGGTGCGGTGGTCACGGTACTGTGTACATTTAGGGGTGATCCTGGACGGAATAGGTTCGAATCCTGGCCGGGTCAAAGAGTTCTTAGTGATATATATATATATATATATATATTATATATATATATATATATATATATATATATATATGTATATATATATATATATATATAATATATATATATATATATATATATATATATATGTCGTACCTAGTAGCCAGAACGCACTTCTCAGCCTACTATGCAAGGCCCGATTTGACTAATAAGCCAAGTTTACATGAATTATTTGTTTTTCGACTACCTAATCTACCTAACCTAACCTAACCTAACTTTTTCGGTTACCTAACCTAACCTAACCTATAAAGATAGGTTAGGTTAGGTTAGGTAGGGTTGGTTAGGTTCGGTCATATATCTACGTTAATTTTAACTCCAATAAAAAAATTTACCTCATACATAATGAAATGGGAAGGTTTATCATTTCATAAGAAAAAAAATAGAGAAAATAAATTAATTCAGGAAAACTTGGCTTATTAGGCAAATTGGGCCTTGCATAGTAGGCTGAGAAGTGCATTCTGGCTACTAGGTACGACATATATATATATATATATATATATATATATATATATATATATATATATATATATATATATATATATATGGCACTATAGCTGGCACCGTAGACGACCTCTTGGCAGACATCAGGAAAATAAGGGAGCAAGAAGTAAGCCTGGGTCTTGTCCTGAACCCTTCCAAGTGTGAAGTAGTCTCCTCCAACCCAGACATCGTAGCTAGAATAAGGTCTGCCTTGCCTGGAGCCCATGTCATTAGGGCCGAGAACAGCACCCTCCTTGGAGCCCCCCTCGGGTCTAATGCCATTGAGGAGATCCTTGACAAGAAAATCGCAGACCTTAGGAGGATGGAAGACAGAATAGGTGACATCGATGCCCACGATGCTTTTTATCTCCTCACCAAATGCCTATCCCTTCCGAGGCTAACCTACTTTCTGAGGTGCGCCCCATCTTACGACAACCGAAAGCTTGAAGAGTATGACCTCTTACTGAAGACCATGCTGGAAAAAGTTGTTAATCTCTCCCTCAACGAGTGCCAGTGGAAACAAGCCACTCTTCCTGTTAGGCTCGGTGGCTTGGGTGTCCGCACCGCCACCCAAATTGCTGTCCCAGCCTTCCTGTCTTCCTCCTCAGCATCAGATGACCTGGTTAAGGAAATTCTACCTGACACCCTCAGTGATGTAGCGGGGATACAGGACCCCCACTACACGGAATGCGACACGAAATGGGGTGCCATGGCAGACCCAGCACTCAGACCAGCCATGCCGAAAGCCAAGAAACAATCCAGTTGGGACAGCCCCATTGCAGACAAAGAAGCCACAGCTTTGCTGGAGGCAGCAACAACCCCAGTG
>WNGS01078821.1:0-28233 GCA_020271785.1 Procambarus virginalis | reverse complement strand
TTGTGTGTGCGTGTGTGTGTGTTTAAAAAAATCCCTTGATTGACAATCGAGAGGCGGGCACAAAGAACCAGAGCTCAACCGTGCAAGCACAACTATGTGATAACAACTAGGTGAGTACTATGGGGTCCAAATTGATCTAAAGTTGAATCTACTCACCTCACCTCCACGTCCAACTGAAGCCTTGAACTCCACTGTTGCAAAATGGACCCGCTTTCAAAACTTCATCTCAGAGTGGCATAGAAACTATGTTGTCTCACATAGGTCAGGATATAATAAGCTGGTTGGGGATTTAAACCCAAAAGGGAGCTCTGGTTATTGCACCAGGCTGTTACTTGCGTACAGGCGACAGTCCCCTACCACTCCCTGAGAGAATAACAGCGGACCTCGGCAGCCACACTCCCGCTACTGTCAGTCGACCAACAATGAACACTGGATGCCACTGGCACTGGAGTGCCACTGGACACTGGAGTGCCACTGGACACTAATGATTTTGTGTTGGTGGTGCAGCAGTTAAGAACATTAAAATTTGCAATTTGCCAAGAAGATCACCCTGTACGCACCTTGATCCTGGAGAGGGAGTTCACCATAACTTATTTAGGGGAGCAGTTCCAAAACTGGCCTCGTTGTCTTGTGTACATACCCTACTCAAGCTGCCGTGACTCCCCACTCTCTCCTTGTTTGGAATGATCTCCTAAATCCCCATTTCGTGAATTAGTGTCACCCTATCCACAGCCGTGACCTCTCTCTCTCTCTCGCTTTCCGGAAACCTCACCAGGACAAGAGCAAAGACCAGCAAACATAAAATATTAATTAAAAAAACATACATACATAATAAAGATAAACAATATACAATAGTACCATGCAACACTCTAGGCTGCTGCAACTTGGTAGCACTCCAATATCATATCCAAGCTTCACCAACTATCCATATCAGGTGGCTGCACAACTCTTGGCTCACAACCTACTATCCCCTCACTGCTTGGGGGCTGAAATACCTAGTACAACAATAATGTATCTTAAACATAAAAGTATATGACACTCTGCTGGGGCTGAAATACCTGGATCATCTATATAAGTATTCCCCAACAAAAGAAGAAATCATTCTCTCACCTTACTCTGCGTCTTACATGCCAATAAGCACTCCCCTTATACCATAATGTGTCACAAGAGCATCTGTTCTGCTCCTAGAGGCTCACTACCGATGCATATGTCTCGGTCCTCCAAAATCAGGAAAGGCACTTCTGTAGTTCTCCCAAATCTGCTGCACAACGAAGTCCTACTCCAACATCAGTGACGCTCCTACACTGGTTCCACAAAGAAACGTGTAGCTCCCCTACACGTCTTGAAGTTCACTCCTCACTATAGAGCTCTGCTTTACCTCAGAGTTCAGCATACACTTCTTCTCCAGCCTCGAAATTCCCCCATTTACTTCTTCTCCAGCTTCAGAGTTCCTCCATTAACTTCTTCACAAACAAACCTGCAATTCCATTACCACATCAATAAAAAGGTTTTCCTAACAATGCATAAGAAATAAACCTATATCCCAGCATTAAATCGTGCCCTTTGACGCCTAGCGTGCCGTCCAACTGTGGTGGGTATTCCCCCATCCTGGACGAGTCCAAGCTGTAAACATGTCTTGACACATTGCCAGGAGCTTCCCGGCTGCGACGCCTGGGGGGTGGGGGGGGGGGGGTGGGGCGGGGAACCCATGACATCCATCGAGAGCAAACGTATCACTGCTCCCTCCAGCATGTCCTCTTAACTTCAATTCCCTATTTTAGCTCAATGGCTCAATAAAATCTCTACCCTATATATATTATGTTTTCTATGATCGCTGGGCACACAATCAAACACTGGTAACTGGTAATCGAACAACTGATCAAGCAGGCGTACAGCAGGAATCTATGACGTAAGAGTGTTCAAGCCTGGCACTCAACATGATGCTCACACAGGCTGCCCACATAAATCCCTAAGGACTGCTTCACAAGACTTCCTCCAAGTCTTGACATGAGTACATGGAGTCGCCTTAAAGACTCCTATTATGATTGATGATGTCGGTCGGTTATCCGTTCTTCCTTTATGACAACCAACCCAAGATTCCGTAGAGTGCTTATTTGACCGGGAGATCACCCTGGGCGCTTCTGGCACTTGGATAGGGGTTCAACGTCACACGTTTAGGGGATGCGGCACCAATACTGACCTTGTTGTCACGTGCACACTCCCACTCAAGCAGCCGTGACTCCCCACTCTCTCCTTATTTGGTATAATCTCCTCAATCCCCCTTTCTCTTATTATTATTATATTCCACCCTGTCCACAGCTGTGGTTCTTTTTCTCTCTCTCGTTTCTACTTACTGGGAAGCCTCACTAGGGCAAGGACAAACACCGGCAAATTTGAATACATTACTGGACAAGGCACATGCACAATACATACACACATATAATAATATGAATCCAGAATCCAACACTCTATACTATTGTAGTCAGGTTGCACTCCAATACCATCACGACTCTGTCATCTGCCTATCATGTGGTAGCCTAACTGCTGTCTCACCACTTATACCACCAACCTCACCAAACAGGTCAAGTCCCGTAAGACAATATTGCACTATCAGCATGAGAATATATATATATATATATATATATATATATATATATATATATATATATATAATATTATTATATATATATATATATTATATATATATATATATTATTAAATATGACCGAAAAAGAAAGATTAATAATTAAACGAATTTTCTCGATCTTCCTATGTTTCTTTTTACTGTTGATGGTAAATGAAAATAAATTTCATTTACCATCAACAGTAAAAAGACATAAGGAAGATCGAGAAATTCTTGTTAGAATTATTAATCTACTTTTTCGGCCATATTTAATAATATATGTCTACAGGAAAGACTTACCAAAATATACTAATATATATATATATATTATAGATATATATAATATATATATATTATAATATTATATATATATATATATATATATATACACATATATATATATATATATATATATATAATTATATATATATATATATTAATATATATATATATATATATTATATAATATATAAGTGAAACTCACACCCCCAGAAGTGACTCGAACCCATACTGACAGGAGCAACGCAACTGGTATGTACAGGATGCCTTAATCCACTTGACCATCACAACCGGACAAAATGATGGTAGCCGAGGCTATTTTGCCCCATCAGCCCGCCGGCACTCTAATGGTAATCTTGGGCATAGCATTTTATCAAATCACCTCATTCTTTGGGGCACACGTGAGGAACACAAATGTGAACAATCCTGAATGGTCCCCAGGACTATATGCAACTGAAACCTCACACCCCAGAAGTGACTCGAAGCCATACTGCCTGGAGCAACGCAACTGATATGTACAAGACGCCTTAATCCACTTGACCATCACGACCAGACAAAAACTGATGGTAGCCGAGGCTATTTAGCCCATCAGCCCGCCGGCACTCTGATGGTAATCTTGGGCATAGCATTTTATCAAATCACCTCATTCTTTGGGGCACACGTGAGGAACACAATGTGAACAAGCCTGAATGTGGACCATTCAGGCTTGTTCGCATATTATATATATATATATATATATATATATATATATATATATATATATATATATATATATATATATATATATATATATATATACAGTGATAGCAGGCGGCTTGGCATCTGCGAGGCACTACACATCAAAAAGTCAACACCAACAATCAACAGCCAATTAATGCACAACTATATTCTACCCTCTTCAAGACTCCGTATCAATATAGAAGCATCAAGAGGAAGTATGGGCCAATAGGCCCTTTGTAGTTACTTTCATTCTTCCCTCTCATTTATCCAATTGATACCCAATGTTGTGTGTTTTGTCTTGTGTTGGTCAAAAGATTGTTCACCTCATCCAAAACTGTTGGAACATATCTCCTCACCCAAATGCGATCATATTAGACAAGCTGTTTAAGTGTTAGCATAAGTAAAACTCTGTTCAGTGTTTTCAGATTACAGTTGTGTGTGTGTTAACTAAAGTCCTTGAAAATGTAATAAGTAATTACGAAACGCGTTTAAGCGTCGCGTCAGACTAGAAATAAAAATTAATTTGGGAGAATTGATTTTTCAAATCTATCGAGAGTTAAAAGAAACATAAGAAATATTGAGAAAATTCGTGTTAGAGTTATTAATCATACTTTTTCGGTCATATTTAACAACAAATGTTTACAAGAAAGACTGCTACCATATATATATATATATATATATATATATATATATATATATATATATATATATATATATATATATATATATATATATATATATATATATATATGTATATATATATACAAAGATACAATGCCAGTGTTCTCAATGTGTTGGGAATAAAGCCTACTCTCTACTAATTGATTGATATTTATTTACCAGATTAATTTAAATTAATCGAAGGACCACCCTATTTTGACTGAAAAGGGAAACAGATAAAGTTAAATGATAAGGACTGAAACACCAGTGCCTATGGATAAGAAACTATTAAAGATTATTCTTTAATCTTCAATGGCTGTATAATGTATTATTGTTCGAGAATAAACTTTCCGTCCTTCACAAAATGGGGGTTAATACCAGAAGTAATCTACTCCCAGTACGCTTCATCCAGGCTGGTTCTTCCTCGAATAAAATTAGTAATTTCTACTAAATACTATATTAAGAAACATTAGATAAATTGATTAATGGTAAAAAGATTATATGTTGATTCACCAAGAAATTATTCTCATTTGACTTTTATGAGGCTATCATATTACGTTAGATATCTCAAATCAAATAAACTAAATATCCTTGACTGATAATCAATTCTAGAATTCACTCAATCAAAGAAAATAATTGAAAAGGGTTCAGCTGCTTAGCTGTAACAGTGAACGGAGAGGTATAGGAGCAATGGCGTCGTCTGCTACTTGCTGCAACACGTGAGCTCGAGCATGGCGTGGGAACATGAGGATCACGACCGCTTTCAACACAAGCTGAAATTTTAACTAAATATACCAATTGTTTATACCTACTATCTAGTATCCTCACTATGCCATAGAAGGAATAAATTAATTCCTCATGCACTTATTATTGTTTGGGGAGGTCGCGTGGCATAACGATAGACAGTGCACAGTAAATAAATATAAAAAGAGATCTCTAGATATAAATAATACTAGGGCACTTAACCTGCTGGTTGTCCACCGAAGCAATCCTAGATTGCTACTGGAGCAATTGCACGCTCCTAAGCCGATTAACTGCAAGGGCCTAAAGTAGAATTGATGGAAATTCAACTCTCCCGGGACGCACAATGTGATTGT
This sequence comes from Procambarus virginalis, assembly GCA_020271785.1. Classification (NCBI taxonomy): domain Eukaryota; kingdom Metazoa; phylum Arthropoda; class Malacostraca; order Decapoda; family Cambaridae; genus Procambarus; species Procambarus virginalis. The sequence continues at coordinate 22,854 of WNGS01078821.1, read as the reverse complement.
TGGCGTCGCTTGCTCGTGTGCTTAATGGCGAATGGTGGCGTCTCTCCGCCCTCCCTCAACTCGTCTTACGCATTGACAACAGAATTTAATAATCACGGATAATTCTTTTCCATGTAATTACTGATGTAATACGTTAATGAGAACCGGGTTGCAATTATAGGGAATTAAATAATATCATATTCTCGTTAAATGGTGTTAATCGAGAAATGGAGAGAAATTTTATTTCCTCCATAGCATTCGTACGTAAGAGAAAAACTGTTACTTGATAATAATCTCAGTTAATAACTCTCGGTTTTGGAGTATTAGGAGTTATATTATCCGTAGTTAATTATTACACGGAATATTGATAAATTAGAGAACCACATTCAATTCTCGATGATATTGGGAATAAATATGTTTAGATGGAGAAATATTAATTTATGTTAACACTCCATTAGTGGAATTATTAACTACTGTAATTAGTATACAATAATGATGTATTTTAATGCAATGGTAGTGTGTCAGTGTTGGAAATTTCCAACATAACTCCGGGGGGGAGGGGGAACTGGGGTCGCAGTTTAATATTGAGTACTGACGTACCTATCCCGAAGTTAATATTAATGTTAGTATGTTAGTACATTAGTACACACATAACGGATGTCCCGTAATTGTCAAGGACAGATAAGACTTTAAGTCTTATAAAGGAACTCATGTTAAATGTAAAACATGGAATTGTGTATCATCTAAAGTTAATAACTACTAAAGTCTACAATGTACTGCATGACTGGTGTCGCAATGACGTGTAACGGTTATGTTACCAAGTCTTAAAGTTTGTAAACTCATAGATGCTCTAGATGGAATAATGTCATAGTGATAGCTTACACAAAGAAATTAATGATTAAATCATACAATTTAAAGTAACTGCGAATCCACTGTGAGGTGAATGTCTTGGGTCATTGTGACTTGTAACTGATTTGTTACTTGACATCACAACACCAGCATCATCATGATTACTCAAATTGGATCGTAAATTATTTGCTCTTAGTCAGAGCTATAATAGGCTTGCAGTTTCCGTTTACAATGTTGAGCAGCTGCTCTAGGTGGGCGTGTGCTCGGTGGATCAGAATTGTTGTCCTCGGAAACTGTAGGTGAAGTTGGTTTTGTTAAACACTCTCGTTCTGCTAATTCGAGAGGTACCAACTTCTCTAAAGTTTTTAGGGTAGTAGTGCCTCGGCACAAAACCCGTACTACTCTCAGGATGCCTTGGTGATCTGGGTAGATAGAGACAATTTTGCCTATAGGCCATTCTGACCTGGGTCCATCACTGTCAATCAACACTAGGTCTCCTGATTTGAGTTGAATCTTATTATAGGGGCTCGAAGCTCCAGAGTGGTACTCTCGTAGAGCTGTGAGGTACTCTCGAGTCCACACCTTATTCCACTTTTCAAATGCTCTCTCGAGATGTTGGTAACTTTCCACTAAGTCACTCCTAGTTACATGGGAAGGGTCAACGGGATCCTCTTCTGCTAAAGGTATCAGAGGGTTCAGCAGGCCTCCATGTATTAAATGGTAGGGACTCACGGGTTCTCTCTGTGAGAAGTCATCTGACAGGTAAGTTAATGGGCGATTGTTGACTCGCGCCTCAATTTCCACGACGAGTGTTTGGAGTTCAGAGAAACTAATTTTCTGTCGATGTAAGGTCTTCCTTAAACATTTCTTGACAGTCCCTATCATACGTTCGTAAACCCACCTTGCCAGGGGGCTCTGGGAGCTATAAATTTCCAGTGGCATTGTCGTCTCTGCATGACAGACTGCACTTCTGGATGATTCCATATCTCTCGTAGGCAGGCTTCTCCTGCCACAAAATTTGAACCATTATCGAATATCATTAGTTTGGGACATGATCTGCGAGCTGCAAATCTACGAAAAGCTTGGATGAAGGCTTCGGCGCTCATGTCAGAAGTCACTTCTAGATGTATGCCTCGTGTGGTTGCACACGTGAAGAGGCAAATATAAGCCTTCACTGGTATCTTATCTGGAGTACCAGTGAGAAGTAAGGCTCCTGTGTAATCGACACCGGTGGTCTCAAAGGGACGAAGATGGACTACTCTCTCCTTAGGGAGTGGTGGAGGTCCTGGGTAAGGACACACTCGAGCGTCGTATCTTTTGCAGATTACACAGGACTTAATGAGTGATTTGACAGTTTGACGACCTTGGGGAAGCCAATATTTCTGTCTTAAGTCGGTGAGAGTGTCTAACACCCCACCATGCAAAGTACCATGTTGATGATGATGTAAAACTAGAAGTTTTGTAATAATGTGGTGACGTGGTAGAAGAATCGGATTCTTTGTATCCAAATCAATTTCTGCATGAAGCAGACGTCCTTCACACCTTAATATATTATGAGTGTTGGTATCATACCAGATACCTAGAGACTTAGTTAATTTATCTGGAAGATTTTCATTTTCACTTCCATATGTCTCTTGTTGTGCACGTTTGATCCAGTAGAGGATAGGATTGGGAAACTTATGCCTGATTCCTATCTTAGCAAGAAAGTCAAACACATGTGCTGTCACTCTTAATAACTTACTCAAGTTAGAACAATTGTGAGGATTAATAGCTGAGATTCGATGAGGTTCTGGATCTTTCTTGGGAGTAGTGATACTGGTCACTATGACTTGTGGTTTCTGTTTGGGCCACTGACCACTAACAAGCCATGAAGGTCCATTAAACCACATCGAAGACTTGATTAGCTGTTTTAATGTTAAACCTCTTGATAAGTAATCTGCAGGATTGTCCTTAGTGGGGACATGTCTTAATTTATATCCAGCAGATAATTCATGAATTTCCCTAACACGATTACTAACATAGGAAGTTTTGTTGTTGTTATTTCTTACCCATTGTAAGACTGCCTCATTGTCTGGCCACACTACGATTTCACCAAAGTGGATATTATTGAGTGTCTTGGTCAGGCAATGCGCCAATCGCACTCCCACCAGCAATGCAGTTAACTCCATTTGAGGTAAAGATCTCTTCTTGATTGGAGCAACTCTTGCTTTAGATGTGAGTAAAAATGATTGTGCATTATTGACTAAGTAGGCTGCAGCACCATACGCTTTGCCAGAGATATCGCAAAAGACGTGCAAATTTGTGGGTAAGTTTTGTCCTGAAGCATTACGAGGAAATTTCAAAATACCTAATTGATTGAAAGCCGTTGCGAGTATTTGCCATTTTTCTTACGACTCAATTGGCAACGGGTCATCCCATCCCATATGTTTCTCCCAGCATTTCTGCATGAGGAGTTTGCCCCTTATTAATATACGACTAAGTAAGCCTAAAGGGTCAAATGGTTGACTGACATACGAGAGTAATTTTCTCATGGTAAGGGTTGAATTATTGGTTTGTACTGACTTGACAATCATCTCGTCAGTACCTGTGTTCCATTCCACGCCCAGAACTTTTAATTGATTAGGCACCTGATAACCCGGAAATTCTTTCTCGATTATCTGGTTTAATGATTTATTGTTTGAGGCCCATGATTGTAGTGGCATATTGGCTCCTAACAACTCACGGTTAGCCTCATGGTAGATTTCTACCAATTTGGATTTGTCATTAGTAGTTCCCTGGAAATTATCGACATACAAGTTGTCACTGATCTCTGTTTTATAAGGGCTATTTGACTTCTTCAAATGTGTATCTAATGTGGCTTTAGATATATATATATATATATATATATATATATATATATATATATATATATATATATATATATATATATATATATATATATATATATATATATATATATATATATATGGCAATATTTGCTTAGGCGTACCTGCAAGAGGAGGCAAGTCACTAGCCTCATCAGTCACTAGGGCAATAAATAATTTCCCCAGAGCTGACAACTTGATCCCCATCCCTCCTCAACGCAAAAACCGTCGTGGAAGACCCAAGAGTTCCAATGATAATTTTAAGCTTGGAACACAAGTAACCAAGAAAATCGAAGAGGGCAACACAATAGGGGCAATTAGGTTACTTACCAGTGAAGAAACAATCGCCCCTAGAGATACAGCAACTGCCGACTCACTGAGAGAGAAGCACCCTCCCAGAGTACCATGGGAACCCACTGCTCGGGACACAAATGTCCCAGACATGGGACCTCTATTCCTCCAAGCATCAGAGGTATACAAAGCCATCATGTCATTTCCACCAGGCTCAGCAGGGGGATACACTGGAGTAAGACCTCAGCACCTCAAGGAGATGACAAACCCAGTTCTCGGCGTAGTTGCCGAGACACTACTGTCAGAGATCACGAAGTTTGTCAACGACTGTCTCTCCGGGTTGATCCCAGATACAATTAAACCGTTCTTCTTCGGAGCATCCCTTTGTGCCCTTAAGAAGAAGGATGGTGGAGTCAGACCCATTGCCGTGGGCAACACACTTCGGCGCCTTGTTGCTAGGGCAGCTGTCAGAAAAATCAGCATAGACGCTGCAACGATGCTTCCACCCCATCAACTAGGTTTTGGTGTCCCCCATGGCTGTGAAGCAGCAGCTCATGCAGCACGAGCCTATATCAAGGACCTCCCAGAAAATAAGGCATTAATTAAATTAGACTTTAAAAATGCCTTCAACCAGGTAAAAAGGGATGTGGTACTGGAAGCAGTTCGAACCAGCTTTCCTTGTCTACTTCCTTTCATTTCAGCAGGGTACAGTAGGGAATCGACACTGTTGTTTGGGGAACATGAAGTTGTTTCCGCAGAAGGGGTCCAGCAGGGAGACCCACTTGCCCCTTTCCTTTTCTGCATGGCAGCTAAGGAGGTCACAAGTAGGTTGTCCAGCGAATTCAACATCTGGTTCCTGGACGATGGCACCCTGGCAGGGACACAGGAATCCCTGCTAGGAGATCTTCAGCTAGTGAAATCTAGGGGAGAGGAGTTAGGCCTTACACTAAATCCATCAAAGTGTGAAATCATCTCGTCCAGCCAACCAATCATAGATGCAGTACGAATGTTATTGCCAGGAGCCCAAGTGATTGCTCCCACCGACAGTGTGCTGCTAGGGGCACCTCTGGGCTCGAACGCCATTGAGGTAGTCCTCGAAGAAAAGCTTAAAGACATGAGGAGGATGGAAGCGCGAATAGGGGTTTTGGATGCTCACGATGCTTTGTACCTTCTTACAAGGTGCCTGGCCTTGCCCAGACTTACCTATTTCCTCAGGTGTGCTCCTTCCTTTGACAGCCCAAAATTAATGGAATACGACTCACTCCTAAAGACAATAACTATGTAAGTGTTAAACCTCTCCCTGCAAGATGACCAGTGGGACCAAGCAACGCTCCCAGTTAGACTCGGGGGTATAGGTATTTACAAGGCGACACAGTTAGCATTGCCGGCATTCTTATCCTCGACCAGTGCTACAAGTGAATTAGTGAAGGAAATACTACCAGAATACCTAAGGAACTCCATTGGGATTCGTGATCCCAAATTTGTGGAAGGAGCTGGTCAGTGGGACACTCTCGCCAATTCACACACCCGACCAACTTTTCCAAACAACGGTAAACAGGCCAAATGGGATAGCCCCATAGTGGAGAACATCGCCAAAGCATTGCTGGACGCAGCTTCTCAGAAGGACAGAGCGTGTCTCCTAGCTGTGCAAGCCCCCCCATGCTGGGGACTTCCTGTTGGCAGTCCCTAATTCCGCCTTGGGCACCCGCCTGGATCATCGGGCCCTAAGTATTGGTGTTGCTCTGCGCCTTGCCGCCCCAATCTCCACCGAACACCGGTGTGTTTGCGGCCATGCACGGGCAGACCAATACGGCAGCCATGGTCTCATCTGTCGAAAGACACAGGGAAAGATTGCCAGACACGAAGCAGTCAATGACATCATCAAGAGAAGTTTGGCTACAGCTGGGTGTCCAGCACAAAGGGAACCCCAGTTCGGCAGGCCTGACAACAGCCAAAAACGCCCAGATGGAGTCATCCTGCAGCCATGGCGGGAAGGTAAACAGGTCGTACGGGATTACACCTGTGCATCTACATTGGCTGATACCTATTTACGTTACAGCTCAGTGGAGGAAGGTGGGGCAGCCTCCTTCAGGGAGACCCAGAAAATCAACAAGTACAGAGACCTAGAACGTTGTTACAGGTTCGTGCCGATAGGCTCTGAGACTCTGGGCCCCTGGGGTAAATGTGCACTCAAGTTTTTAAAGGAGGTTGGTGAGGAACTCATTGGGAAAACTAGAGACCCACGAGCAGTAAGTTTCCTGTTCCAACGCCTCAGTGTCGCAGTTTAGAGGCGTGCTGTATCCTGGGTACTCACCCAACCTCCGAGGAGCTGGACGAGGTCTTCGAACGCTGATTGTTTAATTGTTATATATTTGTGTGTGTGTGTGTGTGTTCTCTGTAAACTGTAGCATTGCAATAAAATAAAACAAAACATACAAAAAAAATAATAGGGGTGGTAGGAGAAGAAAAGAATAAAGTATTCAGTGAGAATCCACAAGATCTTCTGAATGCTTTTTGTTTTCTTCTTTGAGGATGTGGGTCCCTGCAATTGCACCAGAGGTGGTACCCCTATATATATATATATATATATATATATATATATATATATATATATATATATATATATATATATATATATATATATATATATATATATATATATATGTCGTACCTAGTAGCCAGAACGCACTTCTTTGCCTAATAGCTTAAACGTATATCAAGACCAGCCACGCACCTGCAACCTCCCCCCTCCCCCCATTCCTGCACACCTGGTCGCCGTGCCGACCTGCCAACTGCTACTCCCAGTCTGGAACTACCGACTTGCCGGCCGCCCTGCATTCTCATTGGCCGTTCGAGAACATGCCACTTCAGTCCTTCTCCAACCACGTTCCAAGCCAAGGCAACGTCGGGGTCGACTGGCAGCACTACAGTCAGAATGTCTTGTGCTCTTAAGCTATGAACACCTAGTTGACTCACCTCGTGTGATCAAATAGTGGTTTATAGCTAGCGCATATATTCCCAGCACTATTTTTATATTGTATGTCGTTTATCCTCCCGTTAACGTAATTCATTTTTATGTTCAGTTATTTTTTCACTTGTTGTCTTGCACATTACTCAGCCAAGGAATTGCCTTTATTTCAATTTGTTTTTTAGATTTATTAAATGTCATTGTTTATTATTGTGTTTTGTGTCTCTTCCCTTACTTTACCACAGATTATCAAACAAGCAGTCATTCTTTTTTTTCCTTTTTTTTCTTTATGTGTGGCAAAGCATTAACATCTGCCAGTGGAAGACTGCCGAACACCGTACTCCACTACTTTACCGTCACATATAATTGGGGGCCTGTCCTAGGAGCTGCACTCAGGTATTGGTAATTGTGGTAAGCGTACTTGGCTTTCATTCCCATGCTTTCAATATTTACATTAATCACTTTTATTATTCATATGGTGCTGTGTATATTGTGCATTACGGAGAGTAGCATATGGTGAGTGTGAGACAACTTTGGATTACGTGGTGACTGTCGGCCGCAGTCATACTCTTAATTGGTCGTCTCCCCCTCCGTGTTATCACCCGAGTTTAACATCATTTGTCCCTCAGATATTTCTCACATTTTCGACAGATTATCATATAGGTACCCTGGTACTGTGGTCTGTCTCCGGGTCAATAGCACCTAATTTCTGCAATCCGACTCTAGGAGGATATAGAGGGCCAAAGTTCCTCTCGCACGGACTTTTATTGGCGAGTTGGGACCTCGCCGATAGTTCTCGTCACCAGTTGACACTCGCACCCCTACTCGTCGGTCAGAATTGATGGTACTTACTCAAGGTAGGGAATTAGCTTTCTTTCTTTTGAGCACGAAGTTCGCTAATTCTGTAAGTACCATATTCAATTTCAGTGGGTACCTTGCTTATGTTCTATAGTGACTCTGCAAGGTATGACTACATTTTTGGACTACCTCATTTACTTTGGAACCATTTAGTGTTTCACTTGTCTTTCGAAACTCAGTTTCAACTAATTAGTAGGATTTTCTTGCCTTTATCCTCCCACAGTGAGTACCAGGTACAAGATTTCCTGCGACCTTAATCATTTACCATCTTGAATTAACTTTAATTATTAACAATTCCACAGGATAGGTATCAGTTGCCACGTTTCCTGTTTCTGACATTCACCATATCATCACAGTATATTCGTGTCTCATTTATTTGCTCTTTTCACCATGTTTCGTATGCAAGCTTTCAAGGCAGATCCAGAAAGTGAAATAGGGAACTTACGTCATGCTAAGAGGGTCGAATTGATAACTCTTGCACATGAGTATCACTTGGAAGTTCCCGATGGAGCCAACAAGTATGCCATACATAATATAATTTTGGATCACCTTGCGGAAGAAGGTATTATAGACTCTGATACTCATGAACAATACCATTTCAGATAAGCATGATTTGACGGCAATGAAACTCAAAATCGAGCTCGCAAAGCTCGAGAAGGAGCAACAGCAAGCCGCCCTACAACAACAGCAAGCCGCCCTACAACAACAGCAAGCCGCCATACAGCAACAACAGGAAGCAGCTGCCATCAGAAAGGAAGAACAAGAGCGTGAAGCTGCCCTGGCGAAAGAAGCTCTACAACTCAAGAAAGAAGAAATCCACCTCAAAGAGCTAGAGGCTGCACTGAGAAAAGAAGAAAGTGAACGTGAGTTGGCTTTATACAAAGAGCGACTAGAGATACAACGTGAACACGACAAACGGCAGGCAGAAACAGCTCTAGACTGTCGTGGCCGAGAACTCACGATGGACGCTACACACCAAGCTCAACTCCAACAAGCTGCAGCTAGTCTTCCTCCAAGTTTCAATATCTCCCATGCAAGTAAGTTAATGCCCCCATTCATAGAAACAGAGGTTGATGTTATCTTCACAACTTTTGAGAACTTGCTAATCAACTTAGTTGGCCTGACGACCAATGGGCTACCCTTCTCCGAGTACATTTAACAGGTAGAGCAGCAGTCACACTCAGCACTTTGGCATCTGAAAACGACTACACCACCCTGAAGCAAGCTGTGTTGGACGCCTACCTTCTCTCCACCGAAAGCTATCGACGAAAGTTCCGTGACTACGTAAAGGCAAGTACCACCACCTTCTTAGAATTTGCTAACACCAAACGGAGATATTTCATGAAATGGCTGGAGGCAGCACATGTCTCTACTTTTCCAGAGCTTGTCAACCTCATGCTGGTTGAAGAATTCTTGAGGCGTGTACCTCCTCCTGTCCGCCTATACTTAGCAGACAAAGAAGAGACCGATTTGGTGAAATGCGCGAAGTCAGCTGACACTTACAGCCTCATCCACCGGCTGACACCAGAACAACCTACCAGTAAGAAGTCTTGGTACAGTTACGAGAAAGTGAGCCCAGATCAAGGTACCTCTCAACTGTACTGCAGGTATTGTCGAATATATGGACATACCATAGAAAAATGTGGTAAGTCCCAATCTAAAGGTAACACAGAACCTACTAAGCCCAAACCTACTCACCCTAAGTCCGGTAAGCCTGTAATGAATGTTGGTGTTCATGTTAATGATCTCTCTCTCTTTAGCAAACATCTGTATCCAGGAACTATCTCTACCCACGGTTCAGATTCTGAGGGACGTTTTGGACTTAAGATCCTGAGGGACACAGCGGCTCTACAATCGATCGTCTTGAAATCAGCTGTGCCCAACGTCGCCTACACAGGAGAGACTGTATTCATCACTGACCTTACTGCTACTACTCCTTATCCTCTTGCCAGAGTCCACCTGGATTGTCCCTTCGTGACCGGTGAAGTCCAAGTCGCCGTCAGGGAAAAGCCTTTTCCCATGCCTGGAGTGCAACTTCTCCTGGGCAACGACTTGGCAGAAGACCTGCAACCGACCAACCTGATCGTCAAGGACATATCCCAGGTGGGTAACTCTGTGCTGGATAATCCGATTTTTAAGCATGTTCCAGCAAAGGTTCAAGAGAGTGATGAAGTTTCTCCTCCTGTTATGGTGACCACCCGTGCTCAAGCTGCACGACCACAGCCAGCTGACTCTACTGCTACCGCTGTCCCTCAAGACCCTTCGAAACTACCCCCTAATCTGACCGCTTTGGAGTTCCGTAAGTTACAGAGGGAAGATCTTACCTTGACCCCATTATTCTTTCAGGCTGAGACCCAATCCGACAGTGTTCCTGGGTTCTTTATGGAGAACGAATTACTCTATCGCAGATATAGACCCAGTAAACTGAAGGAAGAGGACGATTGGGCAAACGTTGAACAGCTAGTGATTCCTACCAGCCTGCGGCCCACGATTCTACACCTGGCCCACGGAGATCTATCACACTACGGGTTTAACAAGACATACCATGGGATTCGTCAAGACTACTATTGGCCAGGTATGGTTAATGAGGTAAAGAAGTATGTTCAACAATGCCACGTGTGTCAGAAAGCAGGTAAACCGAACGTTTCAATTCCCAGAGCACCACTGACACCCATCCAGGTGCCTGAGGAACCATTCCACAGACTTATTATTGACTGTGTTGGTCCTTTGCCTCGGACCAGTGCCGGCAACGCCTATATCTTAACCATCCTGTGTCCTACCACCAGATTCCCGATAGCAGTTCCAGTGAAAAATATTACGGCTGCTACAGTGGTGAAGAATTTACTAAAAATCTTCACCCAGTATGGATTTCCGAGGGAGATTCAGAGCGATTGTGGCACCAACTTCACCAGTGATCTCTTCAAACGGACTCTGGAGGAGTTCAACATCAAACAGGTACTGTCCAGCCCCTATCATCCTGCTTCACAGGGTTCTCTTGAACGTAGTCATCAGACTATCAAGGCACTCTTAAAAAAGTTTTGTAATGAGACCTCAAAGGATTGGGATAGGCAACTTGATCTCATCATGTGTATTTTCAGAAGTCTTCCCAACGAGTCACTAGGAGTATCTCCTTATGAGATGCTCTACGGACGTAAGTGCCGTACACCTCTCAAGGCTTTCAAGGATTCTCTACGTGATGCCACCTTCAGTGAGCATCAGAATGTGCCCCAGTATCTTCAAAACCTCCGACACATTCTAGAGAGGGTCCATTCCTTTGCCAGCAACAACCTACAGAAAGCCCAAGAGAGGATGAAGACTCGTTACGACCAGCACTGCCAAGTAAGGAAGTTTAAACCGGGAGACTTAGTTCTTGCCTATTTCCCTATCCCAGGTTCTCCTTTACAAAACAGGTTCTCAGGACCCTACCGTGTTAAGGAGTGCCGGAACAACTTCAACTACGTTCTCGAGACCCCCGATAGGCGGCGGAAGACCCAGCTGTGCCACATCAATCTGCTCAAACTTTACCATGGTGTTCCTCCCACTGTGCTAACCACCTATTCCACCTTTATAGGTCCATACAGCCACAGTGAGACCTTCCCTGCTTCTCCTTCCGAAAGCACTGACACTGAGACAGCGCTTTCTAATTCGGAAATCCTTGCTAACATCCATAATCACTTTCAGGACAGTAATTGTGCTCCTCTATCATATTCTAATACATCTCTCGCCTCGCCAGATATCACCAAGTCTCCCATCCTCCATATCGACGCCAGTGGTACCGGCAACGTGGGTGACCTGGTACAACAAGGCGAAGAGACTCTACGTACCAACTACCATAAACGACACCACGAGCAACAAGGAGCTACTCATCGTCCTGAACAGGCAACACTTTGCTCCATACCTGCAAAGTACTCAGTCCACCACCATCTACATGGACCACAACCATCTTCACTTCCTACAGCCAGCCCAACTCAACCATCGACTACTTCTATAATGGGCTTGCCAGCTGCATCATTTCAGCCTGGAGATTGCTACACCCAGAAGTCTGACTACATCATATCAGACGCCCTCTCCAGCATCACTGAGGTAGAGCCTGCTCCATCTACCACTCTACCTCCCGAGAACGTGACTTCACCAGAACCGCAGGCTTCGGGGGAGAGTTGTGACGATAATCTCTTCCAGAGATTGAGCCTGCTCTTCCTTATTCATCACGTTCAACACAATATTCAAGATACGTTTTACAGTAGCTTAAACGTATATCAAGACCAGCCACGCACCTGCAACCTCCCCCCTCCCCCCATTCCTGCACACCTGGTCGCCGCGCCGACCCGCCAACTGCTACTCCCAGTCTGGAACTACCGACTTGCCGGCCGTCCTGCATTCTCATTGGCCGTTCGAGAACACGCCACTTCAGTCCTTCTCCAACCACGTTCCAAGCCAAGGCAACGTCGGGGTCGACTGGCAGCACTACAGTCAGAATATCTTGTGCTCTTAAGCTACGAACACCTAGTTGACTCACCTCGTGTGATCAAATAGTGGTTTATAGCTAGCGCATATATTCCCAGCACTATTTTTATATTGTATGTCATTTATCCTCCCGTTAACGTAATTCATTTTTATGTTCAGTTATTTTTTCACTTGTTGTCTTGCACATTACTCAGCCAAGGAATTGCCTTTATTTCAATTTTTTTTAGATTTATTAAATGTCATTGTTTATTATTGTGTTTTGTGTCTCTTCCCTTACCTTACCACAGATTATCAAACAAGCAGTCATTCTTTTTTTCCTTTTTTTTACTTTTTTTCTTTATGTGTGGCAAAGCATTAACATCTGCCAGTGGAAGACTGCCGAACACCATACTCCACTACTTTACCGCACAATATAATATATATATATATATATATATATATATATATATATATATATATATATATATATATATATATATTTATATATATATATATATATATATATATATATATATATATATATATATATATATATATATAAAGTTTGTGAGGGTACCACCTCTGGTGCCAATGTGGGGACCCATAGCCTCGGAGAAGAAAATAAAAAGTATTCAGAGGAGACCTTGTGGTTTCTCACTGAACACTAATATCTTCTCCTACCACCCCCAATCTTTTGTATGTACACATATATTTTTTTTCTTTGAACTTTGTTACAAAAAAGAAGTTACATATAGGGTACAAAGATGGTTATCATAAGTTATCGAGTTCCTCCAGCTCCTCAGATGGCAGGCAGGAACCCTGAATGCAGTGCGCATTTCCCCTCTGTATCGCCACGCTGAGGCGCTGGAAAAGAAAGCTGGCAGCTCTAGGGTCCCTTATTGTTTCAATGAGCCTAGAACCCAGTTCCTTAAAAAAACTGGTAGCACTTTTACCCCAGGCCCCGAGTGTCTCAAAAGCAATGGGGACAAAATTGTAGTGGTGATCCAGTTCTCTATACTTACGGGATTTGGCTGCTTCCCTGTGGTTGGCAGCACCACCTGGTTGTGCAACACTGAGGTCAATGTAGGTGTTAGCCAGGGTTGCACGTGTAGTCCCATACCAACTGCTTGCCATTCTTCCAGGGGTTCACTGTGATACCATCCGGGCGACCAATAAGAGCATCAGAGTTACGGGGCGTTAGGTAACGGGGCTCTCTTTCAGCTGGCCATTAGCTGTGGTGAGGCTCCTTTTGATGATGTCGTTAACTTCAATGTTCCTCGAGTGCCAGCCCCCTGTGCTTTGGCATAGTAGGTCATGGTGGCCATACCTGTCAACCACCACCTCGCCGCAAATACACCTATATCTGGTGTGGATTGGGGCAGCAAGGCAGAGGGCTACAGCATTATATATATATATATATATATATATATATATATATATATATATATATATATATATATATATATATATATATATATATATATATATATATATATATATATATTGGTATATTTTGGTAGCAGTCTTTCCTGTAGACATATATTATTAAATATGACCGAAAAAGTAAGATTAATAATTCTAACACGAATTTTCTCTATTTTCCTTATGTTTCTTTTTACTGGTGACGGTAAATGAAAAATCAATTCTCCAAAATTCATTTTTATTTCTAGTCTGACGCGACACTTGAGCGCGTTTCGTAAAACTTATTACATTTTCAAAGACTTTAGTTTATCTACACAACTTATGCCTGAAACAACATTGGCTCTTATACCTGCATTTGGGTGAGGTGATGTAATACAATAGTGGGGTGAAACACAGAACATGGAATACGGGGTATAGATTTGTAGAGGTTGGGTACAAATAGAACTGCATGGAATACGGGGTATAGATTTGTAGAAGTTGGGTACAAATAGAACTGCAGAAGGCCTATTGGCCCATATTTCTTGATGTTTCTATATTGGAGCGGAGTCTTGAAGTGGGTAGAATATAGTTGTGCGTTAATTGGCTGTTGATTGCTGGTGTTGACTTCTTGATGTGTAGTGCCTCGCAGATGTCAAGCCGCCTGCTGTCGCTGTATCTATCAATGATTTCTGTGTTGTTTGTTAAGATTTCTCTGGTGATGGTTTGGTTGTGGGAAGAGAATATATGTTCCTTAATGGAGCCCTGTTGCTTATGCATCGTTAAACGCCTGGAAAGAGATGTTGTTGTCTTGCCTATATACTGAGTTTTTTGGGGCTTACAGTCCCCAAGAGGGCATTTGAAGGCATAGACGACGTTTGTCTCTTTTAGAGCGTTCTGCTCCGTGTCTGGAGAGTTTCTCATGAGTAGGCTGGCCGTTTTTTTGGTTTTATAGTAAATCGTTAGTTGTATCTTCTGATTTTTGTCTGTAGGGATAACATTTCTATTAACAATATCTTTCAGGACCCTTTCCTCCGTTTTATGAGCTGTGGAGAAGAAGTTCCTGTAAAATAGTCTAATAGGGGGTATAGGTGTTGTATTAGTTGTCTCTTCAGAGGTTGCATGGCGTTTCACTTTCCTTCTTATGATGTCTTCAATGAAACCATTGGAGAAGCCGTTGTTGACTAGGACCTGCCTTACCCTACAGAGTTCTTCGTCGACTTGCTTCCATTCTGAGCTGTGGCTGAGAGCACGGTCGACATAAGCGTTAACAACACTCCTCTTGTACCTGTCTGGGCAGTCACTGTTGGCATTTAGGCACATTCCTATGTTTGTTTCCTTAGTGTAGACTGCAGTGTGGAAACCTCCGCTCCTTTCCATGACTGTTACATCTAGAAAGGGTAGCTTCCCATCCTTCTCCATCTCGTAAGTGAAACGCAACACAGAATTCTGCTCAAACGCCTCTTTCAGCTCCTGCAGATGTCTGACATCAGGTACCTGTGTAAAAATGTCGTCAACATACCTGCAGTATATGGCCGGTTTCAAGTTCAAGTCGACTAAGACTTTTTTCTCGATAGTACCCATGTAGAAGTTCGCAAACAGGACACCTAGGGGAGAACCCATGGCGACCCCATCTACTTGCTTATACATGTGCCCATCCGGGCTCAAGAAGGGTGCCTCCTTAGTACAAGCTTGGAGTAGTTTCCTCAGGATATTTTCTGGTATGTCAAGAGGAGTACAGGCCGGATCACGATACACTCGGTCAATTATCATCCCGATTGTTTCATCCACAGGTACGTTGGTAAACAGTGATTCTACGTCCAACGAGGCTCTTATCCCTGTGGCCCGTGTTCCCCGCAGTAAGTCAACAAATTCCTTTGGGGACTTCAGGCTGAAGGCGCAAGGGACATAAGGAGTCAGTAAGCCGTTGAGTCGTTTCGCCAGTCTGTACGTGGGTGTGGGTATCTGGCTGATGATTGGCCGAAGTGGGTTTCCAGGCTTATGTGTCTTGACATTTCCATACGCATATCCAGGTTTATATTCCCCAATAATCTTTGGCAGGTGGAGTCCGGATTTCTTGGCATTCACAGTTTCAATCAATTTGTTGACCTTTGCTTTCAATTCGGCTGTAGTGTCCTTCGTTACCCTTTGGAATTTAGTTTGGTCAGAGAGTATGAGGTTCATTTTCGCCAGATATTCGTCTTTCTTAAGGATGACGTATATTGGCGACTTGTCGCCTCTCCTGATAACTATCTCCTTGTTCTCACAAAGGCTCTTAGCTGCCGCAGTATGGTGCTTCTGTAGTTGCCTCGATTCTTTCCTCCTTCTGCAATAAGTTCTGCTTGTAAGGTGTCTTTGGTGGTGACCTTCTTTTGTGCTTCGAGGTCAAATATGTCGTCCAACAGGATCTCCAACTCCACTTTCCGGGCCAACGCACTTGGTCTGGACATAACGTGACAGTTTATACCCAGATTTAGGAGAGTGACTTGGTCCTCAGTGAGGTTGATTCCAGGATATGTTCCTGTAAAGAACATTACGGCTGCTACTGTGGTGAAACGCCTATTGAAGATCTTCACCCAGTATGGATTTCCAAGGAAGGTTCAAAGTGACTGTGGCACCAACTTAACCAGTGATCTCTTCAAGAAGACACTTGAAGAGTTCAACATCACACAGGTACTGTCCAGCCCCTATCATCCTGCTTCACATGGTTCTCTTGAGCGTAGTCATCAGACTATTAAAGCACTCCTAAAAAAATTTTGCAATGAGACCTCGAAGGATTGGGATAAACAACTTGACCTCATTATGTGTATTTTCAGAAGTCTTCCCAATGAGTCACTAGGAGTATCTCCTTATGAGATGCTCTACGGACGTAAGTGCCGTACTCCTCTCAAAGCTTTTAAAGACTCTCTATGGGATGCCACCTTCAGTGAGCATCAGAATGTGCCCCAGTTTCTTCAAAACCTACAACACATTCTAGAGAGGGTACATAACTTTGCTAAGGACAATCTATTGAAAGCCCAGGAGAGGATGAAGACTCATTACGACCAAAAGAGCAAAGTAAGAAAATTTAAATCGGGAGACTTCGTATTGGCCTATTTTCCTATCCCTGGTTCTCCTTTGCAAAACAGGTTTTCAGGACCCTACCGCATCAAGGAGTGCAGAAACAACCACAGCTACGTTCTTGAGACTCCAGATAGGCGGCGGAAGAACCAGTTGTGCCACGTCAACCTCCTGAAGCTTTATAACGGTACTCCTCCCACTGTGTTAATAACATACTCTTCCTTTAAAGGTCCATACCTCCACAGTGAGACCTTCCCTGCTTCTCCTCCCGAAAACACTGACACTGAGTCAGTGCCTTCCAACTCGGAAATCCTAACTGATCTTCATACCTATTTTCAGGACAATAATAGTGCACCTCTCATCAAACTCTTCAAGGAACATCATGAGTTGTTCCGCGACGATCCACAAGAGTGTAATGTGACTTAGCACGACATCCAACTGCTCCCTGACACCCGGCCGATTCGTCAACCATTCTACCGAATCAGCCCTAGCAAGAAGGAGGTTATGCGTGCTGAGGTACAGTACCTCCTGGATCATGGTCTGGCTACCCCTTGTGAGTCCCCCTGGGCCTCACCCTGCATCTTGGTGCCGAAACCACAAGGTAAGGTGAGGTTGTGCACCAACTATCGGAAATTGAATCTTGTGACTGTCAAGGATGCGTACCCCTTACCTAGAATAGATGACATCCTTGACGCCATTGGTAATGCCCGGTACTTGTCCCAAGTGGACTTGCTCAAGGGGTATTACCAAGTGTGTTTGACAGAGCGAGCCAAGGAAATATCTGCCTTCACCACTCCCTTTGGACTTTTCAGGTACGAACGCCTTCCCTTTGGACTATGTAATGCCCCGGCCACCTTCCAGAGAGCTGTCAACCGCGTCATCCAGGGCTTAGATAACATCTACGCCTATTTGGATGATATCGTTGTAGCATCCAACACCTGGAGCGAACATCTGCTCCAGCTGCAAGGATTGTTCGCCAAGTTCCTGACAGGTGGCCTCGCCATCAACCTGGGCAAGTCTACCTTTGCGAAAGGTAAAGTGCGTTATCTGGGTCATGTGATAGGGAGTGGCAGCCTAGCTCCGTTAAACATACACACTCAAGCCATCAAGCATTATCCACAGCCTACCACCAGGAAGCAGCTCCCGCGCTTCCTTGGTCTTGCCTCCTACTACCGTAGGTTTGTGAAGAATTTTAGTACGGTAGCGACACCATTGTTCACTTTAACCAGTCCCAAGCAACGGTATAATTGGATCATTCAGCAAACCGTTGCTTTTGAACAACTTAAATTACTGCTCTGTTCTAATCCTATTCTTGCCTCGCCAGATATCAAGAAGCCTTTCATCCTCCATGTCGACGCCAGTGGTACCGGCATCGGGGGTGTCCTGATGCAACAACGAGGCGAGGAGGTTCTACCTGTTAGCTACTACAGCTACAAGTTGAAACCACACCAGAAGAAATACAGCACTATCGAGAAGGAGCTACTCTCCATCGTCCTGAATTTACAATACTTTGCACCATACCTACAAGGTGCTCGGTCTACCACCATCTACTTGACCACAATCCATTACGCTTCTTGCAGCAAGCCCAATTCAATAGTCAACGTCTTCTACGATGGACTTTATATCTACAAGATTTCAACCTGGAGATCTTCTTCATCAAGGGTTCTGACAACATCATAGCCGACGCCCTCTCCAGAGTTTATGAAGTAGAGGCAGCTCAACCTATTACTCTACCACCTGAAGACGTAACTTCTTCCGGAACCGCAGGCTTCGGGGGAGAGTTGTGATGATAATCTCTTTCAAGAGAGATTGAGCCTGCTCTTCCCTATCTCAGTCACGTCAATTGTACAAGTATAAGATGCTACATTCAAGATACGTCACCAGTAGCACAAAACGTTTCGACCAGGAAGCAAAACTTACCCTGCAAACCCCCTTCACCCCCCTTCAAGCCGGCTCGCCACCCGTCTTCAACGAACTAACTACTCATTCTCCGCCTGCCTGCTCCTGATTGGCGAGCCGCCGACACCACACTTGCACCTGCACTGCCACGCCATCTACAGGAGTCGACGTCTGGGCCAGCTCAAGCCGTCATCTTCAGAATATCCTTGTGCTCCACGCAGTGAACAAGTAACTGATACTGCTGTATCAGCTGGATGTCTCGCAGCTAGTGCCATATTCTCAGCACCTGATTTTATTGTATTGTATTATATTATTTTAGAGTCATTTCATCCATATTAACTTTTTGTTCTATTTTTTTTTTACTTTTTAAATTTCACTATAATTAAGCCAAGGGATTGTCTTTGTTCATATTTTGTTTTCTAAAGTAATTAAAGTTTTATTGTTTATACTTTGAGTTTTGCGTGTCTTCCCTTACTTTACCACAGACAACAGGCAAGCAGTCTCTTTTTTTTGTAAGTGTGACCAGGCATTGACACCTGCCATTGGAGGACTGCCGAACATCAACACTCCAACACTTTACCGTCACAATATATATATATATATATATATATATATATATATATATATATATATATATATATATATATATATATATATATATATATATATATATTTATGCAATGACGAATCACTAAACACTGATCATTTGTATGCGGAAAAACCACAAAGAAATGGAGAAGAGAGGTGACCGTTTCGGCTTATTAAGGCCGTTGTCAACACCAGACTGACTAAAGGAAGAGAGAGTGGATACAGGCCAGCACCATGGAACCTGACCAACCCACTCTAGGGAAAGAATTACCAGAAACAGGAGAGGTCAAAGAGGATTAAGCGGTCAGAGAATAAGGAATAAGATTAAAGAAAAGCCTCATGAACACACAATAAATGAATATAAAATTGTAATGAGACATTATAAGCCTCCCTCTCAGAGTTTTTTCTTAAACTGTTGTGTAATATTGTAACTTAAAACTGGGTCAAGTTTGTACATACCAGTACTAACATTCAGAAGATTTGGACATTGACTAATTAGCACAGACTCAATTAAATTCCGTTCCACAAAGCCATTGCAATTGGCAATGCTTTTCGCCCCATCCCAATTAATAGTGTGGCCACACAAACTTGTATGTAGATACAAAGCATTAGACGTTTGGGCAGTTCTTATACTATAAGCATGTTGGGACATACTTAAATGTAAGGATTTTCCTGTTTGTCCAAGGTACACAGACTCACAATCATTGCAGGGAATCTAATACACACAACCTGCTGTACCAGGGGAGTTTTTTTTATTAAATTAGACTTGATCGTATTATTAGTGAACACCAAATAGATATTAAGGTTCTTAAAAACTGGGGAAAGTTTCTCAAATCCCATCGCATAAGGTACCACCAATGAGTTTCTATTTTCTGGTTTCGCTTTGGAGACATTATTATAAAACGTACGTTTAGCTTTCCCAAATGAACAATCCAAAAACATCTTAGGGTACTGTAAACTCTTCCCAATTTCATATATTTTAGCAATCTCTTCATCAAAAAACTCAGGGCTGCATACCCTCAAAGCTCGAAGAAACATTCCTGAAAACACTGCCTGTTTAACTTTACTATGATGATTCGAATAATGAACAAACGACCCCACGTTGGTAGGTTTTCTATACACATTAAATTTGAACCTTCTATTGACTCTATGAATCATAATGTCCAAAAACGGAAGAGTACCATTCTCCTCATTTTCGCATGTGAATTTTATTGAAGGTACCAAAGAATTAAGTTCATTAAGAAAAACAATTTGGTCTTGGTCACTCGGCTATAAGCACAAAATATCGTCGACATACCTAAACAAGACCACATTAGAGGGGATAATCCTGGATAAGATCTTTGTTTCGAAAAACTCCACATACAAATTGCTCAAAAACTGGGGAAAGGGGATTGCCCATAGCCATTCCAAATGTTTGTTTGAAAATTTTTCCATTGAAACTGAAATAATTGTCTTTTATACATAATTCGATATGTTCCAACACAATATTGGTCTGCAAACTCAAATTATATTTAGGCAGTTCCTCACGTAGGTATTCTAACAAATCATCAACAGGTACTTTAGTGAATAAAGCAGTCACGTCAAAACTTACTAGTTTAAAATCAAAATTCAAATTTAGTGTGGAGAGCTTATTAATTAAGTCTACATTGTTAGTTAAGTGCGAGTTAGAAATAGTACCAACGATAGGGGACAAAACTTTAACCAACCACTTAGAAAGTTTATACGCCGCCGAACCAACTGAACTAATAATCGGTCTAACTCGATTATGAGGTTTATGGGTCCAAAGTCAAGAAATAAAGTAAAGTTCATAAATGGCCTCCTATTAGAGTCAAACTCAATATTTGGGGCATTCACGGAAACTCATACAAAAGATTACATGGATGGTGAAATCTGGATTCCAAATTATAATTTATATAGATGTGATAGAAAAACTTGGTCAAATGGAGGAGTTGGTCTGTATATTAAAGAGGACCTGATATGCACAGAACTATTAAACTCAACTAATGAGGTAGTAGAGGTACTTGGAATTAAGGTAGAGAAACTAAGCCTAATTATTATTCTAATATATAAACCGCTAGATACAACGGTTGAGGAATTCACAGAGCACATGCACAAAATAGAGAACATACTTGATAACCTAGCAAACCCAGCTCCAGATATTATCTTCCTTGGAGATTTCAATTTACCGACTCTAAGATGGAGAATGGCAAACACATATATCATAGCAGGGAATGACCCGGGAAATAAATAACCACAGGTCAGAGAACTTTTGAGATTCTGTGACAAATTCTCGCTCAATCAACAGATTACGGAACCAACTAGGAACGAATGCACACTAGACTTGTTATTCACAAACAATGATGAACTAATCAGAGACATTACAATCTCAGATACTACATACTCAGACCATAAGCTCATTGAAGTGCGAACTAGCATAAATAATGGTAGTAGGTCTAAGAGACCCAACAAGCGAGAAGGAGTATTCAATCAATTCAATTTCAACATTAAGAGGATCGACTGGGAAAAAATAAATGTAGACCTTGCAACCATTCAATGGGAGACGGTCTTAAGCGACAAAACTCCTACACAGGGAATAGCTCAACTGACAGCTGAAGCTTACAAGGTCTGCTTGAAGCACGTGCCTGTGAGGAGGGGCAGAAAGAGAACCACTGTTGAAAGAGAACGGAGATGACTGTACAGGAGAAGGAAAAAAATAACTGAAATGCTTTGGCAGACACAACTATCACAAGCAAGGAAAATAAACCTAAGCAGGGAGATCGAAGAAATAGAACAAACGTTGAAGCGATCATATGAGTCTGAGGAAATGGAATTGGAACAGAAAGCTATACAAGAGATAAAGAAAAATCCAAAATATTTGTTTACATATGCAAAATCAAAATCAAAAACCTCGACCAGTATTGGACCGTTAATTACAAATGAAGGTACGTACACAGAGGGCAACAAAGAGATTAGTGAAATTCTAAGAAGCCAGTATGAGGCTTTGTTTAGCACACCAATAAACAACATGAAAGCTGATGACCCAGACAACTTCTTTATGAATGACATTCAAGCTGCAGATAATATAACGGATATTACCACAAACTTGGAAGACTTTGAAAGAAAAATTGACAATATGCCTATGCACTCAGTTCCTGGGCCTGACTCATGGAATTCAATATTCATAAAGAAATGTAAAGTACCAGTAGCGCGAGCAGTCAGTGTAATATGGAGAAAGAGCCTAGATACAGGGGAGATACCAGCAACACTTAAATCTGCAGATATAGCTCCTTTGCACAAGGGGGAAGTATAGCCTTCACAAAAAATTATAGGCCAGTTGCACTAACACCATACATAATAAAAGTGTTTGAAAGAGTGATTAGGAATCAAATTTCTAGTTTTATGGAAAACAATGAATTGCACAACCCAAGAAAACATGGATTTAGAGCGGGAAGATCCTGTCTGTCACAGTTACTCAACCACTATGACAAAATCACAGAAGCTCTAAAAGAAAAACAAAATGCAGATGTTGTATACACAGACTTTGCAAGACGTTCGACAATGTGACCATGGGGTGACTAGCACACAAAATTAATCAATGGAAATAACTGGAAAAGTAGGACGCTGGATACTCCATTTCCTGTCGAACAGAACACAAAG
>WNGS01078819.1:0-23844 GCA_020271785.1 Procambarus virginalis | reverse complement strand
TTCATCTAATGTCATTATTAAACTTATATTATTTCAGAGTAAAATTTGTTTTTTCATGTTCTACTTTTCAGCCACCATATTTGATAGTGAGTAAATATCTTGAGATGATTTCGGGGCTTTTTTTTAGTGTCCCCGCGGCCCGTCCTCGACCAGGCCTCCACCCCCAGGAAGCAGCCCGTGACAGCTGACTAACACCCAGGTACCTATTTTACTGCTAGGTAACAGGGGCATAGGGTGAAAGAAACTCTGCCCATTGTTTCTCGCCGGCGCCTGGGATCGAACCCGGACCACAGGATCACAGTCCAGCGTGCTGTCCGCTCGGCCGACCAAACACTAGGAACGCTTTGGGTAACTTTGAGTAGATTTTGGGTTTAGCTTTGGGTAATTAGGACATATTGGGACCATAGAGCCAGGAGCTCAACCCCCACAAGCACAACTAGGCAAGTACAACTGTGGTGAGTACAAACCGACTGCTGTAACCAAGACTATACTAAATAAATATAAGAAAACCAATAAACTTTGTGTGTTTTATCACCCAAAACACATACATGTAAAGATACGTTACATGAGCAACAGTTTGTTGCTACCTTGAGGTACTGCCATGAGTGTAAAAAGTATGACCAGAACCCCATTAAGTCCTTATTTAGCAAACATAGCCAGTAAAGTGTTGTAAAGTCCATGTGGCAATTCACCCAGACACCAAAGGATGAGTCCGTCTAATTATCCAAAGCTATCCAAAGCCACTCAAAGCCACCCAACGCTTCCTGGCATTATGCTAGTAATAAAATAAATATGATATATTACTCAATATAATGTTGGTGCTGAATATAGAACATGGAAAAACATATTTTTACTCTGAAAAAGTACCATTTTTTTTTTCCAAGATATATACAGGAGTTGTTACATTCTTGTACAGCCACTAGTACGCGTAGCGTTTCGGACAAGTCCTAAATCCTATGGTCCCTGGAATATGACCCCCACGAAGAATTGTTTTTACAACCATGTACCTATTTTACTGTTGAGTTAAACAGAGGCTACAGTGAAGGATTTGCACCCGTAAATCCTCCCCAGCCATGATACGAACCCATGACAAAGCGCTTGTGGAACGCGAGGCGAGTGTCTTACCACTACACCACGGAGACTGGTAGCTACTATCATTTCATAACACAATTAGACGAAAATAAGCTGCTGGTGACTCCAAAGAAAGTCGACAGTCCAAGCGACAATGTTGTGGAGTGATTTATCCAAGACACATTGTTGCCTAAAGAGAATTTGCTGGCATATCAGCCTCCTGTACCTACCCAACCTAACCAACTTACCCAAACATAACCAAGCATAACAAAACCTAACCTAACCTAACTAAACCTAACCTATCCAAACGTAAGTTAATATAACCTTATTATAACAAAATCTAACCTATCCAAACGTAAGTTAATTTAACCTTATTAACCTAAGTTAATATGTAGAATATAATTAGGGAGCCGGTCGGCCGAGCGGACAGCACGCTGGACTTGTGATCCTGTGGTCCCGGGTTTGATCCCAGGCGCAGGCGAGAAACACTGGGCAGAGTTTCTTTCACCCTATGCCCCTGTTACCTAGCAATAAAATAGGTACCTGGGTGTTAGTCAGCTGTCATGGGCTGCTTCCTGGGGTGGAGGCCTGGTCGAGGACTGGGCCGCGGGGACACTAAAGCCCCGAAATCATCTCAAGATAACCTGTATGCAACAATATATCTTGGTTAAGTCGCTCCACAACATTGTCGCTTGGACCGTCGACTTGCTTTGGCGTTACCAGCAGCTTATTTTTTGTCTAATTTTGTTATGAAATCATACTTTTTCAGAGTAAAAATATGTTTTTTCCATGTTCTACATTCAGCACCAACATTATAATGAATAAATATATCATCTTTATTCATTACTAACGTAATCAAACTAGGAATGCTCTACAAATCAAGGGACCCAGAATGTGAATGACCTTCCCAATTATGTCAAAGATTGTACCTCTCTCAAGCAGTTTAAGATGAAAACTAAGTACTACCTAATTAACTCCATGTAACCTACCTTACTTCTAAATGTCAACCCATGTCTTATTATTTAAAAAAAAAAAATGCTGTTTGTTGACCAACTTGTATATTGGCTATTTTCTACCATGTTCCCCCTTTTTTATCTTTTATTATTTTTTTCTTTCAACGCAATTTATACTTTAAGCTCAATTACTATTAAGTTTTAATCTAAGTGTTTTTTTCCCCACCTCACCTTGCACGAAACGCTATGCGTACTAGTGGCTTTAGGTATTGTATGTACTACCTCTATCTTTAAATCAAACAATGTTTGTACTGTAACTCTGCAACTTTGTATGTACTTTTCCTAAATAAATTATTATTATTATTATTATTATTATTATTACTATTATTATTATAATGCCAGGTGGCTTTGGGTAGCTTTGGGTAATTAGATGGACCGCAAAGGATTAGTTAAAAAGTAGAGAAAGAGCACTTCAAATTAAAAAAAAAAATCAAATGTTTATTCAGGTAAAGTACATACTGTACATACAAGGGGTGATACAAATATTGATGAATTTACAGATAGAGCTAGTACATACAATGCCTAAAGCCACTATTACGCAAAGCGTTTTGGGCAGGAAAAACACTACAGACTAAAACTTAACACTAATTGAGATTAAAATATAAAATGTGTTGAGAAAATATTAAAATAAAAAAAGGGGGAATATGGCAGAAAAACAGCAAAAATACAATTTGGTCGACAATCTTTCCCATTCTGTTTTAACTCAACAGTAAAATGTGTACTTGGTTGTAAAAATGATTCTTCGCGGTGGGGATCGTATTCCAGGGACCTGCCCGAAACGCTACGCGTACTAGTGGCTGTACAAGAACGTAACAACTCTTGTATATATCTCAAAAAAAAAAACAGCAGTTTAAAAATAACAGACATGGGTTGACATTATAGGAGTAAGGTAGGTTTAGAACTTCGAACTACTTCGAACACTGATCATGCCTATTGGGTTTATGTAGGTTACGAATGTCTATAAGTGTTAATAATCTCTTGTATTTTGTTAAATTAATAGCAATGTTAAACAAAAAAAAAAACTAACCTTTTCTCTTCAGAAGTAGTGCAGAGACTGCACTATCAACTCCCCCGGACATTCCCAACACAACCCTGGAGAATCTTGTTACGCCTCCCATTCTGTTTTCCCTCGTATCATGTTACAATAACCTCGTTACAACAAGGTTGTCTATGTATAGGCCAACCTCGTCTCAGGTGTGCGCGGTGGGCTACAAGGAGACTGGTCAAGTCGTCTACTGCAGTTTCGAGTACCGCACTAGAAACAACTTCGTTCACTGAGAAGTTTGTACATACAAACCATTTCGATCGTATATGCGCTGGTTCGTGTTCGCTGAGGCTCGGCTACAAGTACCTCTGGGAGTTTGTAACATCTGCTGATGTAGATTTGTCTAAATGTAAACTCTGTCAGCAGAACTATTCGCATACTTTGCGTCATTATATAATGGAATGTGAAAAAATCGCTGAATTTAGAGATAACACTATCAATAGTGTCCAAGAAATGTGTAAGTACTTCATTCATAATGATGTGCTGCCCAAAATCTTAGCAAAGTATCCAAAATTTGCTTACTGTAGGTAATGCACGCACATGACTTTAAAGCTGCCGCCCAGTTGGGTGGGTGTGGAGCAAGACTAGTAACTGTGCGACTCATCATAGATGTAAAGTGCCTTGTATAGTGACTATTGTGAGCCTCTTGTTGATCACTTGTGACACAAAGATTATTGATGTGTGTATTTGTGTGGGTGATTATATATGTATGTGTATGTATATATGTATACGTATATTTATGTACATGTATGTATGAGAGTGTGTACAGGTGTATACAACATTAATAATTTTGTAACTAGCGTCAAAAATTGTTATTTGCTTAGCTAAACGAAGTAGAGGGTTCAGTTCCTGAACCGATTATGTGCCTCTGTAATCCTTTACACCACCGCCCACGGGAAGGGTATGGGGTGCATAATAAAGAAATTGGATTGAATTGACAGGTCCCTTTATTTGCATAGAGTGTTTACACAGATTAAGTTTGACCCTGGGGATATCAAAGAGATATTTATTTCTGGGGTGGAGATAATGGGTCCTATTAGGATCCATTAGGATAATGGGTCTTATCTTAGGAACATCTGTTATAGAATTATGATGTGCCATCTATTTATTCATATTCTTGATTTATTATCAACTTCTATTGTCTCGTTTTTGTTCATTGAATTGTCATGGAAAACGAGAACAGCAGCGAACACATGCCAGCGAATATGTATTTACGAAAGGATTCGTGGATACAAAATTCTCAGTGAACGAACTGATTTGTTTTGTAACGAATCAACGTTGTCCGAAACGGTTATATACGAATCAACCATCCCACGATCGTCGTCGCCCCTAATCAACACAACAACAACATACGAATCAACCAATCTCCGTTTGGGAGGCCCTTGAATCTCCTGCGTTCCCTTTGGACGTGGAGGGTGTCTGACTGTCACTCTACTGGGGTTGTTACCCTGTGTGTGTGTGGTGTGGGTTACTGGCGCCTGCCCTGCTGGGGGGGTGTTTGGGTGTCGCCAGGTGCTCAGTGCCACTAGGCGGTTTGTGTTGCCGTCTGGTTTTGTCTTCACACCTGGAAATTAGGCTGGAATTCTGTTGGGCAGGGTGCATACGTCGTTTCTTCATCCCCCTTAAATGAACAACAACAACATTAATAATGTCTTTTCGTATACTCAGCTGGAATATAAATGGTCTCCGTTCCTTCAAGATGGGTATGAAGGAATTTTTGTTGGGCTTGGAGGCAGAGATCATATGCTTCCAGGAGACCAAAGTTACACGTAAGTATAGAATACTTTAGTGGTGTGAGGGATTGTTTTTTTTAGGGGAAGAGGAGCTGTGAATTTACAATATAGGGAACTATAATATATATATTAAATGTCTCTACATGTTCTTACAATGTACCTGTTAACATTTTTAAATTTTCCTAGAAATTACCTACTTAAAATTATCTTTGCATTCTCTGTGGTGTAGTGGTAAGACACTCGCCTGGTGTTTTGAGAGCACTTTGGCCTGGGATCATATCCGGGCCGGGGAGAATTTACTGGGCACCAACCCTTAACTGTAGCCTCTTATAACCCAACAGTAAAAGGGGTACCTGGTTGTTAAACGATTTGGCGGGTCGTATTCCGGGGAATATTAGGTTTAAAGACTTCCCGAAATGCTAGGTGTGCTAGTGGCTGTACAAGAATGTACAGCCACTCTCTCGTCTATCCTGAGAGACTCTCTCTCTATCCTATCACGACTCTCTCATCTATCCTTATCTCAACTATGGTATTTGTGCATACCCAAAATCATTTACGTCCTCTAATTACTCAACACAAAGCTGCTATTAGGACAATATCTAACTATGGCCCCAGATATCACTCGGTACCCTTACTCAAATCTCTGAATATTTTTTTTTTTTTTTTAGATATATTCAGAGTTGTTACATTCTTGTACAGCCACTAGTACACGTAGTGTTTCGGGCAGGTCCCTGGAATCGGGCTGGTCCCCACGAAGAATCGTTGTTACAACCAAATATAGATACCAAATAATATACACATGGAAAATACTGAAGGGTCAAGTCCCAAATCTACACAGTAAAATAACAACATACTGGAGTGAACAATATTGAAGAAAATGCAAGATTGAACCAGTGAAGAGCAGAGGTGCCATAGGCACAATCAGAGAACACTGTATAAACATCAGAGGTCCGCAGTTGTTCAACGTCCTCCCAGCGACTATAAGAAATATTGTCGGAACAACCGTGGACATCTTCAAGAGAAAACTGGACTGTTTTCTAAGAGAAGTGCCGGACCAACCAGACTGTGGTGGGTATGTGGGCTTGCGGGCCACTCCAAGCAACAGCCTGGTGGACCAAGCTCTCACAAGTCGAGCCTGGCCTCAGGCCGGGCTTGGGGAGTAGAAGAACTCCCAGAACCCCATCAAGCAGGTATCAACCAAGTACCCATTTTACTGTTGAGTTAAACAGAGGCTACAGTTAAGGATTTGCACCCAGTAAATCCTCCCTGGCCAGGATACGAACCCATGACAGCGCTCGCGGAACGCCAGGCGAGTGTCTTACCACTACACCATGGAGACTGATAATGTTAGATATTAAGTCACTGCACATCCTCTCACGTGTATTTTATATATATAAAACGCTGAACTGTAATGTCAATCCTGACCTTAAAAACTTCCTAGAAGGTTGTAACAGATCCCATGAGCACCACACCAGAAACAAATACCCATTTGATATTCCAAGAGTACGACTTAATCAAACTAGAAATGCTTTACAAATCAAGGGACCCAGAATGTGGAATGACCTTTCCAGTTATGTTAAAAACTGTACCTCTCCCAACCAGTTTAAGATAAAAGCTAAGTACTACCTAATTAACTCCATATAACCTACCTCACCCCCATAATGTCAACCCATGTCTTCTATTTTAAAGAATGCTGTCTGTTGACCAAATTGTATTTTTGCTATTTTTTCTGCCATGTTCCTTCCCTTTTTTTATTTTTTTATTTTTTTCAACACAATTTATACTTTAATCTCAATTAGTATTAAGTTTTAGTCTGAGTGCTTTTCCTGCCCAAAACACTTTGTGTAATAGTGGCTCTAGGCATTGTATGTTCTAGCTCTATCTATAAATCCATCAACATTTTGTATCTCACCTTGAATGTATATACTTTACCTGAATAAATATTTGATTTGATTTGATTTGAATATAAAAACATCAATGCCATGTACTCTCAAACCCAGTGTACCTTCTTGTATATAAATAAATAAATCTTCTCATATCTAACTTGCTCCTTATACTGCCTTGCTTCCCCTTAAGGACATGGCCAAAATACTATGCATGTTTTTTTATTTATTTATTTATTTATTTTTATTTATTTATTTATATATAAAAGAGTTCTTACATTCTTGTACAACCACTAGTAAGCGTAGCATTTCGGGCAAGTAATTAATCCTATGTTCCCTGGAATATGACCCTGCGAAAAATCGTCTAACAACCAGGTACTCATTTTACTGTTGAGTTAAACAGAGTTAAAGATTTGTGCCCAGTAAATCCTCTCTGGCCAGGATACGAACCCAGGACAAAGCGGGTTGTAAAAGTACATCCAGTACCTTTCCCCCTCTGGATGGTACTGGTACTGGGTGTACCAGTACATCCAGTACCAGTACACCCAGTACCTTCTTGTATATAAATGTTTGGCAAAGAGGAAAGTAATAAGCTGTCCTACAGTGCAGTGTCAATGATGATGTAAGGTAAATTAAAAAACAAGCATTGAATGTAATGAAACGCCATTTTCTGGATGAGTCCTGGAGCTTACTAGGCTGATATGCTAATGTCAGACTTTGGCATCAGTCATGTGTATGGAGTTCTTATGGGCCTACTGGGAACCATGAACCAGAACCTGGCCCCCCCCCCCCCTCTAGATAGGCAAGGGGAGCAATGGCATATAGAAACCCCCGTGTAATTGGAAGCATTCTATGTATGCCATCGACCGAGTTAGGCACCCAGAAAGGTAGGCGTCCCAAAATAAACCCCTATTCTGGTGAAAATTTGCTACCAAAAGCCGAACGAGTGGATAGAACTCCCCAAGCAAAAACGAGCAAACTAGTATGACATCATTCGTCGTCGCGCCGCTGTCTGCGCAGCCCCCCTCCCCAGGAGGGGGAAGGGGGGAGCCCCAGACCTACCGCGCTGGCGATCCACACCCCAGTTCTGAGGCTGGATGTCAAAACATGCAAAAAAAACGCCGACCGGAGGGAGGGAGGTATGCCGGGGAGCCTCCAGGACTTGCCCAGAAAATGGCGTTTCATTACATTCAACGCTGGTTTTCTGGGGTGAGCACTTATGGCTCCTCGGAGCTAACTACCCACAGAGGAAAGAATAGCGACTTACCCGGAAGGCGGTTGCTGCTCACTCCTCAACCCAAAGTCAAGACAACTGGCTGCATCCACCGACCCGACCGGGCCCCGGAACGTTTACAAGGTAACGAGCAGCCAGGACCCTGCTCGACCGCCAAAATCCCCGCGCCCGAATGTCAGCCCAGGACATATTGCCAAAGACGGCAGCAAGAGCTGCGAACTTGCGGACGTCATGGGCACGGAGATAGACCGCAGGCTGGCTAGCCTTAATAACCCCGTGGACGACCTAGGAGACCCGCACCCTCGAACAGGGAAGCAGGGAAACTGGATCAACCCAAAGCGCATCCACGGACACAGAAGCCGTGGCGTGCAAATAATGGCGGAGAGCCGCAACCGGACACAAAACATGATGCACCCCCGGCGGAACCAACCAAGCATCAACAACCCAAGGGCCCCTCCGGAATTCAGCAGTCTCATTCTTTGCCAGAAAAGGAGGAGAAGGCTGCAGACGAACAAAATGATCACCCTGACTGAAGGAGCAGAAACCTCTGCGCCGGAGGAGAACATGAAGCTCACCTACCCGACCCCCAGAGGCCAATGCCAACAGGAAAAGAGCCTTCGAAAAACAATTCGGAACCGAGGGGGCCACAACAAATTGAGGAGAAGAAAGAAAGAGAGCACTCTGTCCAAAGACCAGGACGGCTCAGGCGGCGCATGAGCAGGCCGGAGGTGAAAGAACGCTTGAGACAGCTTGCGAAACGGTGCAGACGTGACATCAATACCGAAAGCAAGCTGAAGTGGCTCTGCCAGCGCCACACAATATGAGGCAACAGTGTTAGGCATAAGAAGAAGGTCCTGGAACAACCAAGGGAGAAAGGACAACACCACCCGAACAGAAAGCGAAATACAACGACGAAGACGTAAGAAGAACCGGATGGACCGCCAGGAAACCTCATACTGCCGCCGAGACAAAGCCCGCAGGTGGGACACTAATAAGGAAGCCACCTGATCACCATAGAGATGATGATACACTCGAGTCAAAAAGACCATACGCGAAGACTCAAGAAAAAGATCGAACCAGCCACGTGATGTACCGGGCCGATATGTTGGAAGAGGCAGAGCCGCAAAAAAACCTTCGGGTTCAGACACTGAGCAAGCAGCGCCTGAAACCACGGCTGGGCCGGCGACCAAGGGGCCAAGAGGACAACTCTCCCCTGGTAAGTCTCTAAGCGAGTCAGGACCTGGAGCAACAGCTGAACCGGGGGAAAGAAGTACAGGAACCCCACCTCGACCAGTCCTGCCAAAAGGCGTCGACCCCGATGGCCTTGCAGTTGGGAAAGGGCGCCACATGCAGGGAAAGGCACTGCGACCACGCCGACACGAAGAGGTCCACCTTGGGGTGTCCGAACGTCTGGCAAAGCCAATGGAAGGAGTCGGCGTCGACCGTCCATTCCGTGGAGACAGGGAACGAAACGAGACAGGCCGTCGGCCAAGACGTTGGAAACACCCCGCACGTGAACTGCCAGGAGAGCCAAACCCCGAGAACTCAGCAGACGAGTCACCTGAAGCGACCAGCGCCAAAGAGCCAAGGACCGCATCGAACCCCCTGGTTCAGACAATGAACCACCGGAGAGCAGTCCGAATGGAGCCAGATCATCGACCCGCGGGCGACTCGAATCCTCCGAAGAGCAAACCACACCGCCGTGAACTCCCGCACAGTGCTGTGGGCTCGATGGAAGGACAGACCCCACCGACCCTGGCCGGCCTGGTGAGCACTGGTCACAAAGCCCCAGCCGAGAGATGACATGTCCGTGAACACATCGAGCGAGGGCTCGGGTAGGCACCACAGCACTGAACCCCGAAAAACCCGAAGAGGAAGCCGGTGACACAGCAACTGACACAAAGCCCCCCGGGGTCCGAATCCAGCGATCGCGAGAGAGGCGGACGGGACGTCCCCGAAGGAACCAGAACAGCCGACGAAGCCTAACCCGACCTGGCGGGTAGACCAGCGTCGCGAATTTCAGGCTCCCGCACAGACCCTTGAGCAACCGCCGAGAGACCCAGGAGCCCCCCAGAAACAGGCACAAGCGGGACCGCAGCCAAGGAAGCGGTCGGAGAGTCCAACACAAGGCCCAGCCAGGTCCGAATCTGGGAGGGAACCAGATGGGACTTCCTCCAGTTCACTAAGAACCCGAACCCGGCGAGCTGAGAAAGAACCAGATCCCTGGCTAGCAGACAAGCGGACTGGCTGGGAGCCTAAACCAGCCAATCGTCGAGGTAGGCCAACACCCGAACACCTAACAGTTGCAGACGGGTCACCACGACCTGCGTGAGGCGCGTGAAAATGCGAGGTGCCAGATTCAAGCCGAACGGAAGACAACGAAAGCGGTAAGCATGAAGCCCCACAACAAAAGCCAGCCAGTCCCTGAACCCCGGATGAATCGGGACGTGCCAATAAGTGTCCCGGAGGTTCAGGGACACCATCCAAGCGCCTGGTTCTAACAGGAGTTGAACCTGGGACAGCGTGTTCATCCGAAAGGAGGGGCAATGAACCCAGGGGTTCAGATGGGTCAAGTCCAGAATGAACCGCAGGTCCGCGCAGTCCCGTTTCGGGACCGGAAACAGATGGGAAACCCATCTGAGGGACGTCGTCATTTCGACCACACCCAAGCGAACCCACTCCAAGATGACCTGACAGAGCGCAGGGGAAGAAGCCTGCCCTGCCAGCCACGAACCCCTGCAGGGGGAGGGGCCACCAACGCCACCGGAGGCCGTGTGAAACGACCCGAACGCCTACAAATCGTGGGACCAGGCGTGAGCGGACAGCGCAAACCTCCCCCACATCGCCCCATCAATGGGGCGAACCACGAAAGGGCCGGCGCCCCTTACGAGACCCAGAACCTTGCACAGAGCGAACACCGCGCCGACCAGACGAAGGCAGGTCCCAAGGAGGCGCTGAACCTGAACTTGACACCAGTGGCCTACCACGACAAGAGGAACCCCGAGCCTTGGCACGACTCTTCAGGGAAGGCCCACCACGGGATCCCCGGAGACCAGCAAGTCCGACATAGGGCGGCAAGAAGCCGAAGCAGCCTGAATAAACTGCGCAACGACTGAAGCCTCAAACAAGAGGGGGCAAAAAGGGGATGAAAGCCTAAGACCAAAGGCCCAAGCGGATTCCACAGAGAAGGCAAGCACCGCCTGCCGACACGCGAGCCGGGAGGCATAAAACAGAGCCACCACATCCCGCAAGATTGGCGCGAAAAGCTTCAGCATGTCAGCCAACGAGCGAGCCGCCGAGGCCAAGATGCCAGACCCCGGAACAGCCCCAAGCGCCTCCACATCCTCCTTGAGCCAGTCAGAAGACAGCTCCAGGCCGCAACCAAAAGGCCCTGAGCACGCAAACCTCCGCCACCTGCGCCGCCGAAAGGAGGGGAACCTGCACATGGAGCTGAATGACACCGACATCCCGGGGAAGGGCAGGAGCAAACAAGCACTCATTGAGGTGCTCAAGGTCGCCCCCCCAGGAAAACCTGAAGCATTGTTGAAGCCTCCCGCCTGTCCAAAGACCAGGACAGCTCAGGCGGCGCATGAGCACTCAAGCACACGGGAATGGCAGAAAGAGTGCCAAGCCTCCAAAGTAAAGATAGGACAGTCCGCCAGCCAGGACGACTCCGGAACCTCGTAATGGAACCCGAAAGGGATGAAGTCCCAAACCTGAAAGCGAGGGATCCATTGCCGAGGCATAATCTGGGTCGCGCAGGAGGTTCGCCGCAAGGGCTGCCCGCACCGCAGCAGGTTGGATGTGATAAGCTGAAAACCTCTGGAAAGACGGAACCGAAGCCCCCCGGGGGAAACACGGAACCGAACCAGGGGAGGGGCAGACACCAAATCCAACTTGTATTCAGAAGGGGAAAAGAAAACCCACTCCTTGCAACAGTAAGCCCCCACTCAGAGGGTACAAAAACCCAGGTGGGGTCCAGCAGGGCCCAAGGCCCCCAAGTCAGCCTCTCCCCAGCCCCAGGGCCTCCCCAGCAGGACCCGGGGTGAGTCCTCCCCCCAAGCACCGACCCCAATAGATAAGGCTGGCGTGTCGTATCATCCTTTGCCAGCAGACACACAAAAATCAGATGAAAATTACCTCGGCTGAAGACATTGAAAAACTTCAAGCTGATATTAATAAAGTTTTCGACTGGGCATCAGAAAATAATATGATGTTTAACAGTGACAAATTCCAGGTACTAGGTACGGTAAAAATGAGGACCTTAAACATAATACAGGGTACAAAACACAATCAAATGTGCCCATAGTAGGAAAACAGCATGTAAAGGATTTGGGAATATGATGTCTGATGACTAACGTTTAGGGAGCATAACCAAGCAATATTGCGACAGCCAGAAAAATGATAGGATGGATTACGAGAACTTTCAATCAGGGATCCCATCACAATGCTTGTACTCTTCAAGTCACTTGTGCTGTCCCGTCTTGAGTACTTCAGTACTCACTTCCCCTTCAGAGCAGGAGAGATTGCTGAATAGAGGGAATACAGAGAAATATACAGCACGTATAGACGCGATAAGCACCTAAATTATGGGATCGTCTCAAAGCTCTCCAAATGTACTCACTAGAAAGAAGACGAGAGAGATATCAAATAATATACACCTGGAAGATACTGGAGGGCCAGGTCCCAAATCTACACAGTAAAATAACAACGTACTGGAGTGAACGATATGAAAGAAAATGCAGAATAGAACCAGTGAGAGAGAGCAGGGTGCCATAGGCACAATCAGAGAACACTGTATAAACATCAGAGGTCCGCGGTTGTTCAACGTCTCCCAGCAAGCATAAGAAATATTGCCGGAACAACCGTGGACATCTTCAAGAGGAAACTAGTTTATTCCTACAAGGAGTTCCGGACCAGCCGGGCTGTGGTGGGTATGTGGGCCTGCGGGCCGCTCCAAGCAACAGCCTAGTGGACCAAACTCTCACAAGTCAAGCCTGGCCTCGGGCGGGCTTGGGAAGTAGAAGAACTCCAGAAACCCCATCAACCAGGTATCAACCAGTCGTAGAAGCCGGAAAGAATGAGGCCCCTGGTCAGACCCAGAGGCTTCGGACGGGGAGGAGACTCGAATGCCTCTGTCGCCACACCGGAAGGGGCATCCCCCGAGGCTGCCCGAGTCTCAAGACCAACAAACCCCTGCCTCGACTCCGAAACCCTCAGACGTTTCGGGGCCGGAAGCAGGGAGGGGGACCAGAACGCACAACAGGAGGGGAAGGACCGGGAGGTGCGGATTGACAGGGGGCCAAGCGACCCCCACCCCCCAAGTCCGGGTCCCTATAAGCAAAACGGGGCAACCGCGGGGCATCCGGGTGAACAACCAACCTAGCACGTTGCAACACACGAAACCTAGAATGCAATGCCTGTGCAGCCTGTACCCGAAATCATCATCCAAAGACTTGGTAAATGAGTCACCAGCAAGCAACAATACTCGCAGGACTCAGAGTCGAAAGTGTCACCGAACCAACAGGCTACATGACGGAGGCAAAAAAAGTGAGGGTCGCCCTGAGACAAGGGGACCGACAACCCTCAGACTCGCACGAAGCGAGGGGGACCCCGGGGTCACATCCATCGGATCCACGTGTCCCATAGGGGATTCCCAGGGCAGGGAAACCCATCTGGCCTCACACATCCCTTGATTTTTTACTTGAAGAGGACTCGCGCTCAGGTAAACCCAGGCAGGGTACTGCTAACGGCGCCCAAAACTACCAACAAGCTGTCTAAAGCTGAACCCCAGGGACGTGTACACTCACGGGGACCAAGCAGGGGGCACCACCAAGTATCAGGGTGAGGCCAAACACAGTGGCAATTAGGGCAGAACCCCCCACCAAGGCAAAACAAAAAGAAAAACAAAACCCTGCAAGAGGACAATGTACCCAAAGGAACAGAGCCGGCCGCTGTGATAGGTGACAACTAGCTGTACAGCACCCTGCGCCCCTACCAGTGCAAAAACTGCCTCTTACCCTAAGGTAAATAGGGAAGACAAAATCCCAAGCACCCAAAGAGCGGCCGAGAAACTGAGCAGTAAAACGGACACACAGAGGCAGACCCCGAGGAACTTGTGGAAGGTAACCCCAAGCCCCAAGGGCAGTACTTACAGGGCACCTAGGGAAGGGAACCCTAGGCACATGCAGCCCGAGTACTGAGGAATAACTCCTGGCTCTTGCACCCCTGGAGAACAGCAGCCACACTGAAAGCACACCACAAAAAGACCGGAGCCAGAGCACACAACCGAGCCGATAGCATCAGCCTCAAGAACTGGGGTGTGGATCGCCGGTGCGGTAGGTCTGGAGCTGCTCCTTCCTCCTCCCAGGGAGGGGGGCTGTGCAGACAGCGGTGCAACAACGAATGATGTCATACAAGTTGCTCGTTTTTGTTTGGGGAGTTCTATCCACTCGTTCGGCTTTTGGTTGCAATTTTCACCAGGGGTTTGTTTTGGGACACCTACCTTTCTGGGTGCCTAACCCGTCGATGGCAGACATAGAATGCTTCCAATTACACGAGGGTTTCTATAGGCCATTGCGCCCCTTGCCTCTCGCCATTGCTCCCCTGGCCCCTCTAGAGGGGGGCCAGGTTCTGGCGTGGTCTCTGTAGGCCCATAAGAACTCCATACACATGACTGATGCCAAAGTCTGACATTAGCATATCAGCTTAGTAAGCTCAGGGAGCCGTAGGGGCTCCCCCAGGAAAACCTGTTTCAAATGGCATATGAAAGAAGCAGGTTCAATGAGGAAAATATGACGTCATACTGTTACTACGGGTGTGTAAAATCATTAATATACTATATCTTTTTTCTGGGGGGAGCCCCGTCGGCTCCCCGGAGCTATCCCAGGCTGATATGCTAATTTCAGACTTTGGCATCAGTCATGTGTATGGAGTTCTTAGGCCTACCGGAGACCACGGCCAGAACGGGCCCCCTCAGAGAGGCACGGGGAGCAATGGCCTATAGAAGCCCCGTGTGGTTGGAAGCATTCTATGTCTGCCATCGACCGGGACAGGCACCCAGAAAGGTAAGCGCCCCAAAACAAACCCCTATTCTGGTTAAAATTGCTACCAAAATCCGAACTAGTGGATAGAACTCCCAAACAGAAAAACAAGCAAACTAGTGTGACGTCACACGTCACCGCGCCGCTGTCTGCGCAGCTCCCCCCTCCCGGGAGGGGGAAGGTGAGCCCCAGACCTCCCACGCCGGCTATCCACCCATCAGTTCTTCGGCTGATGCTATAGGCACCGGTTATGTGCTCCGGCTCCAGTGGTTGTTTCAGCACTGCACCTAGAGTGTGGTGTCTGTTTTCTAGGTGGTGCGCGAGCCGGGAGTGATTCTCCAGTACTCGGGCTGCATGCGCCTAGGGTTCCCTTCCCTAGGTGCCCTGTAAGTACTGCCCTTGGGACTTGGGGCCACCTTCCACAAGTTCCTTGGGGTCTGCCCCTGCTAGGCCGTTTACTGCTTGGTTTTCGGCCGCTCTTTGTGTGCTCGGGTGTTCTGTCTCCCTTGTTCGCCTTAGAGTAAGGGGCAGTTTTTGCACTGGTGGGGCGCAGGGTACTGTGCAGCTTGTCTTTTCCCAATCATAGCGGCCGGCTCTGTTCCGCTTGGGTACGCTGTCCTCTTGCGGGGTTTTCTTTTTCTTTTGTTTATCTACCTGGTGGGGGGGTCTGCCTTCGTTCTTGCCCCTGGTGTCCTTGTGTTCTGAGTTTTTGGTGGTACCCCTGCTAGGTCCCCGTGAGTGTACACGTCCCGGGGTTCAGCTCTTAGAAAGTTGTTTGGTAGTTTTGGGTGCCGGTTAGCAGTACCCTGCCTGGGATTACCTGAGCGCGAGTCCTCTTATAGTAACGCTCGGGACCCTGGGAAACCCTGGGGGCGCGTGGGTCCGATGGATGTGACCCAGAGCCCCCCCCCTCGCTTCCAGCGAGTTTGAGGGTTGCTCACCCCTTGTCTCTGGGTGACTCTGTTTTGCCTCCGTCTGCTGCCTGTGGGGTCGGTGACACCTTCGACCCGGAGCCCTGCGAGTTTGTTGCTCGTTATGGCTCGGTTACCCAGTTGTGCTCAGCTGGTGCGGGCAGCAGAGGCGTTGCACTTGAGCCTTGGTGGTGGCAACGCTCTCGTGGTAACTCCCCGGGAGCCCCGGGGCTGCCCCGTTTTGGTTCTTGTTTTTCCCTGGATTCCCCTTCCTGCCTGCATCCGGTTCCTTACCGTCTGTAGGTTCAGGGGGGGTTTGGTGTGTTGAGACTCGGGCAGTCTCGGGGAAATCCTTCGGGGTAGTGACGGGGGACATTCGAGCCTGTTCCTCCAGCCGTGTTGTAAGAGTCTGCCAGTGGGCTCCCTCCTTAGTGTTTTCACGGCTGTCCCGGTTTTCTGGTACGGCCGGGGCTTTAGGGGGACGGCTCGGCCCCGGGGCCTGTTGTGTGGGTTCCCGGGGCTGCGGAGGGGCTGACTTGGGGGGCCTTGGCCCATAGGACCCCGTGGGGTTTTTATCCCCCTCTCGGGGGCTTGTGGTTACGCGGAGTGGGGTTTTCCTCTCCACTCGCCGTACGTGCTGTTGGGCGTCGGCCCCTCCCCGGGCTCGGTTCCTTGGCCTTTGAGTCGGTTGGTTCCGTCCTGTGGGTGGATGTTTCCCCCACCCCTTTTTTTTGGGGGGGACGGTGTTTTCGTCATGTTTCCCGTTTGGGGGTTCTACATGACTACTGGTCTCGGGTGCGCATGCGCCTTTGTGTGCCTTCGGGACTGGTTTTGGCTTCCGTGTTCTCGAGGGTTCGGGAAGGTTTTTCCTCCTTCCCGCGTTATTGGAAAGTCTGTCGGTCCTCGTCCTTGTGGCGAGTTTGGGCTACTTGTAGCCCTGTTGGGCTCCTTGTGGTCTGTTGTGCTCCTTGTAGCCTGTTGGGCTACTTTTGGCCCGGTTGGGCTCTTTCTGGGCCTGTGGGCTACTGTGGCCCTGTTGGGTACTTGTGGCCCGGTTGCGTGCCTTTTTGGGCTCTGTCTTCGCTTCTTGGCCGGTTTTCTTGTTCCTGCTCACTCTTTTGCTACTTTTCTTGTGCAGTAGTCTTGGTTGCCGCCTTCCCGCAGGGTAGGTTGCGCGTTTTTCGGCCGGCATGTCATGCGCGTGCGCCGCGGAGTTTGTTTTGGTCTGGGCGGTGTGTAGTGCCGGTGTTCGTCGTCTTTTTGCTCCAGTGCTTCGCCTTGCGCTCTCCTTGCAGCGGTATGTGCCCCTTTCGCTCCGGGGTGTCCTGGGTTCCAGTTGTGGGAGGCCGCCGAGGTTTCCCTGTGTCATGGGTGTGGGCCGCCTTCTTCGCCTCTTCCTTGCCTCCTGCAGGTCCGGCTCTGGCTTCTCACCTGGCGGTGCTCCCAGGTTCTTCTGGGCTCGGTTGAGTCGTGTCACTTCGAGCCACCGTTTGCCAGGTGAGTTTCTGCGGTCTGGCGTCTTTTGGCAGGGCGCTGGATGTGGTGTTATGCCTGTCTTTCTTTAGGTCTCTTTTGTACGACTGAGACCGTTCGCACACCAGTGTCGGTCCCCTTTTTTCCCCTTCCTGTCCCACTCTTGTGCATGCCATCCCATGCTAGGGTCATTCAGGGGTCCCACCTTTGTTAGTGTTAGTGTGGGGTGGGGTTTGTGGTGTTGGTTCTGTACTCCTGGTAGGGCTTCTGGCTGTGCTTGCAAGGTTTATGCGCTCTGGCTTTGGGTCCCGCCTATCTGGTAGAACTTGCGGGATAGTACCAGTGGAGTGCAGTGGTGCCATAGGCACACTCGGGGAACACTGTATATCCATCAGAGGTCTGCAGTTGTTACACGACCTCCTTGCGAGCATACGCTTCTCGCTGGTACCTTATCTTGAGGTTAACTTGAGGTGCCGGGCTTAGCGTCCCCGCGGCCCGGTCATCGACCAGGCCTCCTGGACTGGTCATGCTGGCTGTTGGACATGGCTGCTTGCTGCCCGACGTATGAGTCACAGCCTGGTTGATCGGGTATCCTTGGAGGTGCTGATCCGGTTCTCTTGCACCAACCCGTCACCGCATCTTTATTACGTCAATATTGACTTCTTCGTTCCGTGCATAGGTGTATACTAACCATAATGGTTTCCCTTAAAAAACTTCGTGGAAAACACGACCTTACCTGACATACTTAGTAGGTTACAATAAGAATCTTATGGTTTCGTAATTACAATTGTTNTTTACTAACCTTGCCATACTTACCGAAGCGCCACATAAGTAAGGCGTTTACTGAATTAGAAAAGTCGGCTAGTAGTTCACCCTTAACGACACACAGTTAACCAGTTACATAAAAAATACGTAGCTGTGCAACAGTGTGTGGGAAGTGGGGAACTGGTGTGCATTCAGACGACTGGTGAGGACCAACAATGACGTAGAAGGCTGGCACCAGCGTCTGAATCAAAGGGCAGTGAGGGACAACTTATCTTTTATATATTTTAATCCCTTTACTGTACCGTGAGGCGTCCCTTGTAACCTTGCAATACTAACTGGTTTCTGAGTTAAAGCTAAAGTCCAGTCGCCGCAAGGGCAATAAGGAAAAACAAGAACATTTATGGAAACTTTGGGACCGTTACGAGGAAAAACAGATAAGCACCTCACAGTTCCTTAAGGAATGTTCACGTTTTATCCCAGGAAGTTCCTAAACTAGCATTAGAAAAAAACAGTAATGGTTGTTATTTTACTTAAGTTAGTTGTAAATGATAATGTAAAAATAGCCACTATTCACTGAGTATTCTCAGTGAATATCCTATCCTTCGGGGCGCCTTGTTTCTAAACGTGTTAGTCTTAAATCCTTTAATCTCAAATCTTGCTACAATGTACCTCTTAATTAATATATGTTATGTACTCTCGCAACCCAATGTACCTTCTTGTATATAAATAAATAGATTTAAACTGTAAGGGGGTATGGTTTGCACCTTGCTATTATAATAATGGAAAAAATAATGGAAGAAAAATAATGGAAAAATAAGCGCTAATTATATGAACAAGTGCCATGTATTAATGGCAGCGAACAACAGCGAACACAAACCAGCGCATATACGAACGGAATGGTTTGTATGTACAAATTCCTCAGTGAACGAAGTTGTTTCTAGCCCGGTAAACGAAATTGCAGTAGACGACTTGACCAGTCCCCGTTTCGAGTACCACACTAGAAACAACTTCGTTCACTGAGAAGTTTGTACATACAAACCATTTCGATCGTATATGCGCTGGTTCGTGTTCGCTGAGGCTCGGCTACAAGTACCTCTGGGAGTTTGTAACATCTGCTGATGTAGATTTGTCTAAATGTAAACTCTGTCAGCAGAACTATTCGCATACTTTGCGTCATTATATAATGGAATGTGAAAAAATAGCGGAATTTAGAGATAACACCATCAATAGTGTCCAAGAAATGTGTAAGTACTTCATTCATAATGATGTCTTGTAATGATTTTGGGCAATGTAATTTTTTGGGCAATGTAAATTTTTGGGTAATTTTGACTGTAATGATTACAGTCTCCGTGGTGTAGTGGTAAGACACTCGCCTGGCGTTCCGCGAGCGCTATGTCATGGGTTCGTATCCTGGCCGGGGAGGATTTACTGGGCGCAATTCCTTAACTGTAGCCTCTGTTTAATGCAACAGTAAAATGTGTACTTGAATGAAAAAACGATTCTTCGCGGCAGGGGATCGTATTCCAGGGATCTGCCCGAAACGCTACGCGTACTAGTGGCTGTACAAGAATGTAACAACTCTTGTATATATCTCAAAAAAAAAAAATGTGCTGCCCAAAATCTTAGCGAATTATCCAAAATTTGCTTACTGTAAGTAATGCATGCACATGACTGTAAAGCTGCCGCCCAGTTGGGTGGGTGTGCAGCAAGACTAGTAACTATATGACTCACCATAGATGTAAAGTGCCTTGTATAGTGACTGTTGTGAGCCTCTTGTTGATCACTTGTGACACAAAGATTATTGATGTGTGTATTTATGTGGGTGATTATATATGTATGTGTATGTATATATGTATACGTATATATATGTACATGTATGTATGAGAGTGTGTACATGTGTATACAACATTAATAATTTTGTAACTAGCGTAAAAAATTGTTATTTGCTTAGCTAAGCGAACTAGAGGGTTCAGTTCCTGAACCGATTATGTGCCTCTGTAATCCT
Organism: Procambarus virginalis; assembly: GCA_020271785.1. NCBI lineage: Eukaryota > Metazoa > Arthropoda > Malacostraca > Decapoda > Cambaridae > Procambarus > Procambarus virginalis. The sequence continues at coordinate 3,668 of WNGS01078819.1, read as the reverse complement.
TTACACCACCGCCCACGAGATGGGTATAGGGTGCATAATAAAGAAATTGAATTGACAGGTCCCTTTATTTGCATAGAGTGTTTACACAGATTAAGTTTGACCCTGGGGATATCAAAGATATATTTATTTCTGGTGTGGTGATAATGTCCTATTAGGATCCATTAGGATAATGGGTCCTATCTTAGGAACATCAGTTATAGAATTATGATGTGCCATCTATTTATTCATATTCTTGATTTATTATCAACTTCTATTGTCTCGTTTTTGTTCATTGAATTGTCATAGAAAACGAGAACAGCAGCGAACACATGCCAGCGCATATATATTTACGAAAGGATTCGTGGATACAAAATTCTGTGAACGAACTGATTTGTTTTGTAACGAATCAACATTGTCCGAAACGGTTATATACGAATCAACCATCCCACGATCGTCGTCGCCCCTAATCAACACAACAACAACATACGAATCAACCAATCTCCGTTTGGGAGGCCCTTGAATCTCCTGCGTTCCCTTTGGACGTGGAGGGTGTCTGACTGTCACTCTACTGGGGTTGTTACCCTGTGTGTGTGTGGTGTGGGTTACTGGCGCCTGCCCTGCTGGGGGTGTTTGGGTGTCGCCAGGTGCTCAGTGCCACTAGGCGGTTTTGTGTTGCCGTCTGGTTTTGTCTTCACACCTGGAAATTAGGCTGGAATTCTGTTGGGCAGGGTGCATACGTCGTTTCTTCATCCCCTTAAATGAACAACAACAACATTAGTAATGTCTTTTCGTATACTCAGCTGGAATATAAATGGTCTCCGTTCCTTCAAGATGGGTATGAAGGAATTTTTGTTGGGCTTGGAGGCAGAGATCATATGCTTCCAGGAGACCAAAGTTACACGTAAGTATAGAATACTTTAGTGGTGTGAGGGATTGTTTTTTTTTAGGGAAGAGGAGCTGTGAATTTACAATATAGGGAACTATAATATATATATTAAATGTCTCTACATGTTCTTACAATGTACCTGTTAACATTTTTAAATTTCCTAGAAATTACCTACTTAAAATTATCTTTGCATTCTCTGTGGTGTAGTGGTAAGACACTCGCCTGGTGTTTTGAGAGCACTTTGGCCTGGGATCATATCCGGGCCGGGGAGAATTTACTGGGCACCAACCCTTAACTGTAGCCTCTTATAACCCAACAGTAAAAGGGGTACCTGGTTGTTAAACGATTTGGCGGGTCGTATTCCGGGGAATATTAGGTTTAAAGACTTCCCGAAATGCTAGGTGTGCTAGTGGCTGTACAAGAATGTACAGCCACTCTCGTCTATCCTGAGAGACTCTCTCTCTATCCTATCACGACTCTCTCATCTATCCTTATCTCAACTATGGTATTTGTGCATACCCAAAATCATTTACGTCCTCTAATTACTCAACACAAAGCTGCTATTAGGACAATATCTAACTATGGCCCCAGATATCACTCGGTACCCTTACTCAAATCTCTGAATATTTTTTTTTTTTTTTAGATATATTCAGAGTTGTTACATTCTTGTACAGCCACTAGTACACGTAGTGTTTCGGGCAGGTCCCTGGAATCGGGCTGGTCCCCACGAAGAATCGTTGTTACAACCAAATATAGATACCAAATAATATACACATGGAAAATACTGAAGGGTCAAGTCCCAAATCTACACAGTAAAATAACAACATACTGGAGTGAACAATATTGAAGAAAATGCAAGATTGAACCAGTGAAGAGCAGAGGTGCCATAGGCACAATCAGAGAACACTGTATAAACATCAGAGGTCCGCAGTTGTTCAACGTCCTCCCAGCGACTATAAGAAATATTGTCGGAACAACCGTGGACATCTTCAAGAGAAAACTGGACTGTTTTCTAAGAGAAGTGCCGGACCAACCAGACTGTGGTGGGTATGTGGGCTTGCGGGCCACTCCAAGCAACAGCCTGGTGGACCAAGCTCTCACAAGTCGAGCCTGGCCTCAGGCCGGGCTTGGGGAGTAGAAGAACTCCCAGAACCCCATCAAGCAGGTATCAACCAAGTACCCATTTTACTGTTGAGTTAAACAGAGGCTACAGTTAAGGATTTGCACCCAGTAAATCCTCCCTGGCCAGGATACGAACCCATGACAGCGCTCGCGGAACGCCAGGCGAGTGTCTTACCACTACACCATGGAGACTGATAATGTTAGATATTAAGTCACTGCACATCCTCTCACGTGTATTTTATATATATAAAACGCTGAACTGTAATGTCAATCCTGACCTTAAAAACTTCCTAGAAGGTTGTAACAGATCCCATGAGCACCACACCAGAAACAAATACCCATTTGATATTCCAAGAGTACGACTTAATCAAACTAGAAATGCTTTACAAATCAAGGGACCCAGAATGTGGAATGACCTTTCCAGTTATGTTAAAAACTGTACCTCTCCCAACCAGTTTAAGATAAAAGCTAAGTACTACCTAATTAACTCCATATAACCTACCTCACCCCCATAATGTCAACCCATGTCTTCTATTTTAAAGAATGCTGTCTGTTGACCAAATTGTATTTTTGCTATTTTTCTGCCATGTTCCTTCCCTTTTTTTATTTTTTTATTTTTTTCAACACAATTTATACTTTAATCTCAATTAGTATTAAGTTTTAGTCTGAGTGCTTTTCCTGCCCAAAACACTTTGTGTAATAGTGGCTCTAGGCATTGTATGTTCTAGCTCTATCTATAAATCCATCAACATTTTGTATCTCACCTTGAATGTATATACTTTACCTGAATAAATATTTGATTTGATTTGATTTGAATATAAAAACATCAATGCCATGTACTCTCAAACCCAGTGTACCTTCTTGTATATAAATAAATAAATCTTCTCATATCTAACTTGCTCCTTATACTGCCTTGCTTCCCCTTAAGGACATGGCCAAAATACTATGCATGTTTTTTTATTTATTTATTTATTTATTTATTTATTTATTTATATATAAAAGAGTTCTTACATTCTTGTACAACCACTAGTAAGCGTAGCATTTCGGGCAAGTAATTAATCCTATGTTCCCTGGAATATGACCCTGCGAAAAATCGTCTAACAACCAGGTACTCATTTTACTGTTGAGTTAAACAGAGTTAAAGATTTGTGCCCAGTAAATCCTCTCTGGCCAGGATACGAACCCAGGACAAAGCGGGTTGTAAAAGTACATCCAGTACCTTTCCCCCTCTGGATGGTACTGGTACTGGGTGTACCAGTACATCCAGTACCAGTACACCCAGTACCTTCTTGTATATAAATGTTTGGCAAAGAGGAAAGTAATAAGCTGTCCTACAGTGCAGTGTCAATGATGATGTAAGGTAAATTAAAAAACAAGCATTGAATGTAATGAAACGCCATTTTCTGGATGAGTCCTGGAGCTTACTAGGCTGATATGCTAATGTCAGACTTTGGCATCAGTCATGTGTATGGAGTTCTTATGGGCCTACTGGGAACCATGAACCAGAACCTGGCCCCCCCCCCCCCTCTAGATAGGCAAGGGGAGCAATGGCATATAGAAACCCCCGTGTAATTGGAAGCATTCTATGTATGCCATCGACCGAGTTAGGCACCCAGAAAGGTAGGCGTCCCAAAATAAACCCCTATTCTGGTGAAAATTTGCTACCAAAAGCCGAACGAGT
>WNGS01078809.1:0-10180 GCA_020271785.1 Procambarus virginalis | reverse complement strand
TTTTGCTACCTGTCCTCAGGCTAGGCTTGTCCAGGCGGCGCCAGAACTCTAAGTCGCATTCATTAATTTGAACCCTTAGACCGCGCAATATATAGACGATTTGAGTAACAAAACGGAACTGCGCAATACATTAATAGCTGTTTTAGTGTCTAGCGCTTTAATTTAATATACTGAGTATTCGAAATTTTGTTTTCTCAAGTATAAGGTAATATTACACACTAGAATGAATTATACACTTCGGCCTAACTTAGGTTTGGAGGGTAGGTTTTGCTGGAAATTATTGGCGTTAGCTGTACGTGGGTGAAGCATTTCGAGTTTACAGAGGTGTGATTCAAGCAGAGGTCGTGAGCGAAGCACCAACTGCTCGAGAATTTCGAACATCAGCTGTGAGTCGCGTGTAAAATGTTTTTTTTTAATTCATAAACAGATGGTTTTGTGGCTGGATTACCGAACACTTGGCCTTTGTTGATGAGGACAGGTTATCTTCTTGAGGTTATCTTGAGATGATTTCGGGGCTTTGAGTGTCCCCGCGGCCCGGTCCTCGACCAGGCCTCCACCCCCAGGAAGCAGCCCGTGACAGCTGACTAACACCCAGGTACCTATTTTACTGCTAGGTAACAGGGGCATAGGGTGAAAAAAACTCTGCCCATTGTTTCTCGCCGGCGCCTGGGATCGAACCCAGGACCACAGGATCACAAGTCCAGCGTGCTGGCCGATCGGCTCCCCAGGTAGCCATTATGTGGTATATTTTCTCTCCTAGCTCCTTCCATTCCACCTGCTCCTTTTCCATCCCCTCCCTTTAATCTCTACCTCCTTCCCCCTCACCGTGATCCCTACCACTTTCCCTCATCCCCATCTAAATACACATTCCATACAGATCTTTCTACTTCAGTTCAATTTCATGCTTCTGATCTCAATTAGTTTCAAGTTTTCCCCCCCCCACATCTTCCCTGAAACGCTGTGAGTATTGGTGGCTTTAGGCATTATATACACTAACTCTATCTAGAAATCCAACATTCTGCTCGTAACACATTTTGTATATATGTACTTTGACCTAAATAAAGAATTATTATTGTAGGTAATACACCAGCGGATGATTCACAAACCAACACAAATGTGAGACAATAGTTTACAAAAGCCACTCAACACCAGCTTGTTACAATATTTACATCATGAAAATATCTTGCTCATATCAACAATGAGAAATGTTATTAAATTGAGAGTTGGAGCAACAGGTGAAAGATTACATATGCAAGGAAGCGAACGGAAGTAAACAAAAGTCAGCTGGTGCGAGAAGTTAACGTCATGCTCCACATATGAGGTTCCTTTCTCCACAGGTGCGCCCGTGGCGTCCAGTGGTGCCTTGTGGCGTCCAGTGGTGCCTCTTGGTGTCCAGTGGTGCCTTGTGGCGTCCAGTGGTGCCTTGTGGCGTCCAGTGGTGCCTCGTGTTCAGTGGTGCCTTGTGGTGTCCAGTGGTGCCTTGTGGCGTCCAGTGGTGCCTTGTGGCGTCCAGTGGTGCCTCTTGGTGTCCAGTGGTGCCTTGTGGCGTCCAGTGGTGCCTCTTGGTGCAGTGGTGCCTCGTGGCGTCCAGTGGTGCCTCGTGGCGTCCAGTGGTGCCTCGTGGCGTCCAGTGGTGCCTTGTGGTGTCCAGTGGTGCCTCGTGGCGTCCAGTGGTGCCTCGTGGCGTCCAGTGGTGCCTCGTGGCGTCCAGTGGTGCCTCGTGGCGTCCAGTGGTGCCTCGTGGCGTCCAGTGGTGCCTCGTGGTGCCTCGTGGCGTCCAGTGGTGCCTTGTGGCGTCCAGTGGTGCCTCGTGGCGTCCAGTGGTGCCTCGTGGCGTCCAGTGGTGCCTCGTGGCGTCCAGTAGTGCCTCGTGGCGTCCAGTGGTGCCTCGTGGCGTCCAGTGGTGCCTCGTGGCGTCCAGTGGTGCCTCGTGGCGTCCAGTGGTGCCTCTTGGCGTCCAGTGGTGCCTCGCCCAACCTGTTATCTAAAGAAAAACATCCTAATATTGTCAGTCGCGTGTGTGAACATCTTCTGTATAATTCACAAATCATTAAATTTTAAAGATATATAATTAAGTTGATTCCACAGGTAATTGTTGCTGGTAAAGTCTAAGTCTAAGCATTAAAGTAAAGCCTTAAGCTTTACATCAGCCTTAAAGGTAATGTAAAGCCTAAGTCTTTAGGCTTTACATCAGCCTTAAAGCCTAAGTCAGCAAATATTATTATTTCTACATGAAACGCTATGTGTGTTTGTGGCTTCGCTAGATTGTAAAAATCACAATATCATGTAAGCTCACTTTGTAACTAGCGTCAAAAGATTGTTATTTGCTTAGCTAAACGAACTAGAGTGTTCAGTTCCTGAACCGATTATGTTCCTCTGTAAGCCTTTACACCACCGCCCACGGGATGGGTATGGGGTGCATAATAAAGAAATTGATTGAATTGCTCACAAACCCATGGTACCTTCTTGTAGATCAATCAATCAGTCAATCAATCAGTACATAAATAGTATTGCTTGTTTGTTTTGCCGGTGTGATGAACTAACGCTGGCCAGATTCACGAAGCAGTTACGCAAGCACTTACGAACGTGTACATCTTTCCTCAATCTTTTTGACGGCTTTGGTTATATTTATTAAACAGTTTACAACCATGAAAACTTCCCAATCAACTGTTGTTATTGTTATAAACAGCCTCCTGGTGCTTCGGAGCTCATTAACTGTTTAATAATTGTAAACAAAGCCGCCAAAGATTGAGAATAGATGGACAGGTTCGTAAGTGCTTGCGTAACTGTTTCGTGAATCTAGCCCAAATTTTCCAGTCTGTTGCGATGGACACTATTACTCACATGATCACTTTGTTGAAGTGTAAACTGTCACTTTTGCTGCTGCCAATTTTTTTTCTGGAGCTGGGGTTTATGTGGCACTCATTTTCAGAGTGCCTCCGGTGGTGGTTGTTCTTGTTATAGATTCAGCTACTCAGAACAAGTTCCAAGTAGCACGGGCTATGGTGAGCCCGTAACTTACCTGGCACAGGAGCGGGGCAAGTAGCACGGGCTATGGTGAGCCCGTAACTTACCTGGCACAGGAGCGGGGCAAGTAGCACGGGCTATGGTGAGCCCATAGTGGACTTACCTGACACAGGAGCGGGCCAAGTAGCACAGGCTATGGTGAGCCCGTAGTGGACTTACCTGGCACAGGAGCGGGGCAAGTAGCACGGGCTATGGTGAGCCCGTAGTGACTTACCTGGCACTTGCAGGCATATACCTTGCCACTGAATTTTTAAAAGACAAAAGCAGTGGACTTATATACTGTGACTCGCAGAGTGCACTCCTGGCATTGAACACACATAGTAGTGACACCCAGAAAATAGTCAGTGATATTCGAATGAATGTTTTAGCTGCTAAAGAAAACAGATTTGAAATTAAATTCCTATGGATACCATCACATGTGGCATCTCAAGGCATGACACTGTTGATATGCTTGCAAAGACAGCCTGTAGAAAACCAGTGGTAGAAATTGATATGGGTGTTTCATTAGCAGTGACAAAGAGAATACTTAAACAAATATCTAATGAAGATCTCACCGACCTAACAAATTCACAAAGACCTGAAAGTTGTAGCATTAAATATTATGATAGATATCGTGAGGAGACATTCACATATGGGACTAATAGAACAAGAACCCGGCAATGTGATGTTATAGTGGCCAGAATACGCCTGGGATATAGACGTATCTGGCAGCTTTCTCAAAACCCAAATGTCGAGTACACAATGTGTCAACTTTGTGAAAGAGAAAACATGCACTCTCTTGAACATTATATTGTAGAATGTCCCATACTGGCTGACTTTCGCCCTCCTGGGCTAAGGTATGCTGAACTGTGTAATTACTATATGAGTACTGGAACACTTGATGATATATTGGACTTGTACCCAAGATTGACTATGTAATGTATCATTTATACAATGTATGTATGTGATGTAACTATATAACCTAAGCTTGTAAAAGTACCTTAATCAACTTCAGTGATTAAGTGCTTAATTGCACACTAGTTTCTCTATCAGCTATCTCACCCTGTCACAGTAAAAGAGACAAATGTATGTGAATGCATGTGTGTGTGTATATATAAGTATGTATATATGTATATCTACGTATATGTGTGTGTATATGTATATGTATGTGAATAAAGTATATATGGAAGCTGATCAGAATTGCATTTCACCTTTGTAAATGCACATTAATGACACATCGAACACTTTATGTAGGGCATACGTAAATCTGTGTATCTATGTATTTACGTATGTAGGTTAGCTTAGCATTTTAAAAGCACCGAATCACCTTCTGTGGTTGATTGTTCAATAAATCCCTGAACTATATGTTTAACACATCTCTCACCCTGTCCATGGAGGACAGAAGAAAATGTATATATTCTGGTTAGCATTGTAAATGTCTGGCCACGTCTGTGGTAGAAAATGATAATAATAATAATAATAATAATAAACAGGAGCGGTGCTGGAGCCTCCGATGGGGGCTGCTGGTGCCTCTTATGGTAGTGTCTAGCTGTGCCTCTTCACTTGTGAAGGCACCGACAAAATAATTATGAGCCCCGACAGGATTCGAACCTGCGACCTCCAGCAAGTAACCAATCCAACTGGCGCTCTGCCAACTGAGCTACGAGGCACTACACTCATGGGCCGCCTCACTACTTCTTAAATACGAATCCTTCGTCCAGCATTATTGTCTAAATACAGATACAAATTGTTCTTTTAACACACAATGCCATTATATTGTGGTAGTGCTTTGATGACCGTTTAAAAGACTTGTATAAGAAATACGATGAAAAACCACCAGTAAGTAATTACAATACTTGTAGTAGGTGGTGATTCTGCTCTTTAAGCAGTGAACTGCTCACTCACTGTGGTAAGACACTCGCCTGGCGTTCCGCGAGCGCTATGTCATGGGTTCGTATCCTGGAGGATTTACTGGACGCAATTCCTTAACTGTAGCCTCTGTTTAAACGCAACAGTAAACTGTGTACTTGGTTGTAACAACGATTCTTCGCGGCGGGGATCGTATTCCAGGGACCTGCCCGAACGCTACGCTTACTAGTGGCTGTACAAGAATGTAACAACTTGTATATATCTCAAAAAAACTACTTAATTTTTTTTAACACGTTTAGGTATACACAGCAATGTGCTGCTACCCTGTTCTATATGAGAGATTACACAGTGTAGAACAAAAACTATAAGCTCATCTAATATCCTGATAAAAACACCAAGCTTGTAAAAGTATGACTTTCACTCAACATTCTCTCGCCCTCAGAAATCTCCATTTTAATTTTGAATAACGTATAAGTTGTGTTGTTCTGTATAAGAGCGAGAACGGCCTATTGACATAGCTCGGGTGCAGGGGGGATGTGTAAAACCTGGTTTGTGCCTCGGAGAGGCTGCAGGATCCAGTAAGTTCAGTAGAACTTCGGTTTCAACCCTTTTGCTCTGTCGTAGCTCAGTCGATTATTAAGGCAGTGTCTGGGATGCTCCCGGACGCAGGTTCGAATCCTCGTCACGGCCCTTGTGGATTTGTTCATTTGTGCTGTTTTTGTTTTCGTCATTACGAATGGAGGTTCGTATATATCTACTACTATATATGTCGTATTTTTCCTGCCCGAAACGCTTTGCGTAAGTGACTTTAGGCATTGTATGTACTAGCTCTATCTATAAATCCATCAATATTTGTATCATACCTTGTATATATGTACTTTACCTGAATAAACATATGAATTTGAAAATTTGAATTTACTATTCTATATGAAAGATTACACAGTGTACATCAAACACTAGCTGTAGCTTCATCTAATCAAGTTCAAGTATGTTTATTGAGACAAGAAAAAATACATCTCAAAAGGATAGAGTAAGCTATTTCTATTTCTACCCCCCCCCTACTTCATATAATATTCAGACCATTTGGTCACCATTTGGTCCGGGAGACATCTCCCGTCACGCAGGGTGCAGTCGCACCTCCACAGATCTCCAGTATCATCTCTTGACACTGGTAATGGCTCAAAAGGGCCACCACTTACGGGCTATTCATGCCCGTGCCACCTCTTGGGGTGGCTTAATCTTTATCAATCAATCAATCAATCTAATATTCCCATCTCACAGGATGGTTAGTCATACATGGAATCAGGGAAGAATGTGATTGTCTATGGTTCTGTTGCATCCATTGAGGGTGAATTTCAAATCGAGATTAGTTGAGGAATAAGGCTTTATAAGTGTAAATTCTGTAGAGCATGTTGAAGGATTTTACCTGAATTTACCTGACGGCCACAATCTCTACAGTGGCCTCAACGGGAACAGGAAGCCAGCGGCTTGTCAAAGGTCCCCCTTGTTCCTGAGGTTTTTTCAACTGGATTTCGGAACGGAAATGTTTTGGCATTTATGGCTTCGGCCGGTACACGTTTCCACGAATTTATAGTTATAATTCATTATGTCAGGGGACAGGAAGCCAGAGTACATTCATACACGTTAGGCATATATCGAGGTCCCCCCCCCACGCCTCAGGCCGAATTACTGATCTCGCCTGGAATACAACCCAACAACAAGCTGACTAACTCCTGAGTATCTACTTGCTGCTAGGTGAACAGCGGCATTAGGTGGAAGGAAATGTGCCCAACCATTTCTGTCCCACCTGTGATTCGAAACCGGGATTATCGATTGTACGCCGAGAACGAACCCGACTATACTACCGGGACCCTTATTAACCCATAAGGTTTACAACCCTACGGGTGAAAAAGCATCTCTTTATTTTCTGTCCTACAGTGTGGCTTGTTGAGCTTAAAGCTGTTTCTTCTTGTATGCGTTACGTTGACCTTTTAAAGAAGTGGTCTGGTTTAATATCCTTCATCTTATTCAGTATTTTAAAGGTCTTGAGAGATCAGCCCTGTCATGTCTGGTTTGCAGTGTTGTTGATCGTATGGCCCGCAACCCTTCCTGGAATAAGGCTTGACTTAGTTCTGCTGAGGTCAAGTCTCTTGTCTATGTACAGGCCTAGGAATCTTTCCTCACTTTTATTTTCAGTGTTCATATTGTGTAATTTGAAGATCTATTTGGTTAAATTGTTTCTAGATCAAATGTAGTAGATCTCTCCATTATTTAGTGTGAGCTTGTTGGTTGGCATCCTTAAGTGGATCGCTTGTAACCCATTGATTACTCTATCATTTAAGGTGTGTCATCAGAAAATAGGGTTAAGAAGAGTAAAGACATATGGTAAGTCATTGATGTATTTGAGAAATAGTAGAGGTCCTAAAATGCTGCCTTGTGGCACTCCCATGGTTAATGATAAAGTGGAAGGGGTTATGTCATTGGTGACTACGTATTGGTGTCCGTTGTTGAGATATGATTGGATATAACAGTAGTGGGGAGCCGGTCGGCCGAGCAGACAGCACACTGGACTTGTGATCCTGTGGTCCTGGGTTCGATCCCGGGTGCCGGCGAGAAACAATGGGCAGAGTTTCTTTCACCCTATGCCCCTGTTACCTAGCAGTAAAATAGGTACCTGGGTGTTAATCAGCTGTCACGGGCTGCTTCCTGGGGGTGGAGGCCTGGTAGAGGACCGGGCCGCGGGGACACTAAAGCCCCGAAATCATCTCAAGATAACCTCAAGATAGTTAAACGATTTGGCGGGTCGTATTCCAGGGAAAATAAAGATTAAGACCTGCCAGAAATACTATGCATGTTAGTGGCTTTGCAAGAATGTAAGAACTCTTGAAGGAAACATCCTGCCAACCCAGCATATTTATAAAAGAATTCTTAAGAACAATTTAAACTTAGAATACTATTACTGTACTTAACCAACAACATTTAATGCGCTATATATTTTCAAAGGAATAAGTCTTTAACTGACAGAATTAAATTATTTACATATATATTTAGCATGTGTGTAATCATTTTCTATGGATTGCCACCATTGGCAGGGAAACCTCTTTAGTCATAACAGGATTACTGTTCTTGACATATACTGTACAGGACAGTGATATTTTTCCTAGGTTGAATTTCCTTTTCTCATATTAACACATAAATTTATAATATTTTGAGATAACATGTAAATTAAATAGCATTTTGTAATCAGCTTTATTGTATAATTACATAAATTACCTCATGTCTATGTAACATACTTTTCATGGAAATGTTTTTATCTAATATTTCATTTTTTAAATAAAATAGAAAGTGTTAGATAATTATTATACTATGGCACTCTCATTTCGTGCAGACAAAGTGGAGGAAAGATAACACACTGCTTATCTATTCATAAAAATTAGATAAAAAATGGTGAAACTACAAATTCGTTTAAAAGTACCCAAGTAGGTACAGGTATGACCCAAACATTATATATAATAGTGCAATGCATAGAAGAGGCCTTTTTTCACATTCGGCATACTTGAGGAGAGCTGCTTTGCGTTATAGGCGGAGCCATGTGTTTCATCGTAAATGTACAATTGATGCAAGGACCTTGATTAGTAAAAAAAAGCCATACTGGTTACTAGGATCTTTGCACTCTATATGGGATTCAAAAATCCCACCAAGATCATGGCCATGCCATAAACCTTGAAACACCAGAATCTTGGTCCACATTAGATTAGTGCATATTGTAAGTATTAATTCTAAAGGAGAAACAAGGAAAATCAAGGACACCAAAAACATCTACATAGATTTACATCAAACATGTCGTGACGATATTAGAGGAACAAAGACCATACAACAGTCAGGTGCACACATAAGATCTAATATATTAGATGACCCAGGTTCCATCAAACACACAACGTAAAAAAAAAAAAATAAGTGTTAAGCAATACAGCCGCTCAACCATCCTATTCACTCTCACGTTTGATTTAATTGTTCTCAATATACGAATTTATGACGACCAAATCACACATCAGAAGATGAAGAGGCGACGATGTTTTGGTCCGTCCCAAACCATTATCAAGTAGATTGTCGTGATAATGGTCCGGGACGGACTGAAACATTATCGTCTCCTCATATTCTGGTGTGTGGTTTAATCATCATATCTTCAGCCATGTGATTGGGACTCATCATCTGCATACAAATTTAAATTAGTATTATAATTTGCAGCCCACCACATACCAGAATTGCACCGAGGTACTGCTGCTGGTGAGAGAATAAATTACATTTTATTGAGAGAATTGGTTGGTTCCGCTGCAAAAATGATACACAGCTACATTAAACTGAACAAGTTTCCTCAACAGAACATAGAGTAATACATATAAATGAAGGTATTTCTAAAATACATTATAATTTAAATTTACAAGCTTTGGAATGTACACACACAAAAGCAATTTTACAAAGGACTATGAAGAATTAAATTGATTTTTAATCTTGGAAATGTATTCTATTAATTAATGATACATAATTGTTAGTGTTGTACCTAGGTGTACAATGTCAAGAGGAAATCCTTGTATTTAATACATTTTTGGAATTTTTTTTACCTAAATTTTTTAAGAACAATTTAATTTTTCCAAAGATTTTCCTTAATCCATAAAGACCATATTCTTAAACATCTAAGGAGAGCATCACTCTTTATGACTTAGTAATATAGCCTAAATGACAACTCGCGCCACTACAACTCGGTGTGCCAACTTCCCCACAGACTATCACATTACTCGGGAGATGTTTAACAATTGACCACAAGGCTACAGTAAGGCAACAGTTGTAACATTACTAAAGGTTCATTGTGTATACTTTAATTGTAGGCTTATTCTCAGGCCTCTATAATATAACACTAATTCCACATTTGGTATACAAATGTTTTCAAAATAGTAATAGCTTCACTCTTAACTCTAGGATTACTTTAAATACATATGTAATATTACTGTGCGTATATCTACCTTCAAGTAAAGTATACAGAGTTTACCTTTAACACAGATGGTTACGATGAAATGCATTTTTTTGACAGTAATAGAAAACAACACAGATTGAGACATAAATTCATAAACCAGCACGCTACAAAATAAGAAATATTACGTTGTAAAGATTAAGCTTAAAATTTCTCGGAAATGCTTTACATTTAAGCTACCTAAGCCAATTTTTGCTTTCATAGATTACTTCACTAAACATTGGGATTCAAAACCATCTCATTTGCAAACTGTCATGTAGTTTCAGAAAAGCTTCT